>CAAKHB010000891.1:108249-129854 GCA_901007665.1 Aeoliscus strigatus
CCCCCCCCCATCAGCCCCTCAGTGGATCACTTCTGCAAACTGTGTCGACCCACAGCTGTTCGCTTCTGGAATGACTGATGAGCAACAACGGCAACCGCGCCGCTTGAACTGTAGGATCATCTGTACGCCCAAAGGATTGCACCAACAACCCCATCACCCACGGCAGGGCGAGCCCAATGATAACCCCCACCCATGACCGAGACAGCCTAGTCACAGTTAAAAATGGAAAGATGTAGATGAGTGTGAGTAGAAACACCTGATGATTCACACTTTTGTCTATTTGTGCCTCAGTGCAGCATGGTCAACACAGGATCATGTTTGTGTTTGATTGGGTTTCATCATGTCACTGAACGGTGAAAAGTACGTGATCAGAGTGTAAACGCGTTTAAATGTGGTTTAATTTCAACGGACACACTGAAGTTCGTGTTCCATGTCACTTCTAGATTCGCTGCTGCTTCAGCACGTTTGACTTTTAAAAGTGTGAATTGTGTAAAAGTTGCGTACGCACACACACACACACACACACACACACACACAGAGAGGGAGAGAGCGAGCAGTGCCGGAGGTTCTTCGCGTATCCAAACTATACTGGTGTGGTCGTCAGTATCTGTTAACGGTTTCGTTGTTTCTCATCTCCACCCTCTCTGGTGTAGCTTTTGCACCTCACTATGAGCAGATGCCTCCAACCCACCCAACCCTTCACACACACACACACACACACACACACACGGACCGAGAACGCTGTCAACCCACAAGCCTCTTCCTGCCTCTCCTCACTTGCTGCGATCGCACCAAAACTTTTCCAGTCTTGTGTCTCATGTCTTCACAGACATTGACACTTTACACACACATACACACACACAGTCAAATGGAAGGCTGTTTTTTTATCAAAATAAATTCCAGTGTGTGTATTTCCATGTGAAGTGTGAGCTAAAACACTTTCCACATGCCCACGCAAGTGTGTTCTCTAACTGAACGTAGGATCTCCCACCGTCACCATGTTTCCCTTCACACCATCTGCCAAAAAAAAACATTCACATGAGAATACACCCCAACTCCCTGACCTGCAAACTCCAGATGCTGAAGGATGGTGGCGCTGAGTCGGCCTCGCCACTGTTAACACGCAACACCCCGTGAGGTGCTGGAGTGAATCATCTGCACCAGTGACCTTTGCGCCCCTCCCTTCACCTTTGCATCCTGACTGTCTACAAGCCGCTGAGCTCCTGACTTGACTCCGCAAAATATTGTGCATTGCGACAGAGCAGCGCTGTCGCTTTCCACTATTTGTTCCAAATGTGTGGAGCCATCTGTCAGTAAAACAGGAAGGCCTTGGTTCCCCTTCTCCCTTGGGCTTGCTTCGCTATTTTCAGGAGCTTCACTTCTCCCTCTGTGCCTGCTTGGACTGGGCAGCGGCCCCACCAAGGGCTTCTTGAAGTAGCGGAGCTGGGCTCTGGCTGTCGGGCCCATCTGCTCCAGGCTTGAGGGCCATCCATTATTAATGGGGCCATGAGCACTGGTGACTCCTCAGATATTCAGCCCTGGCCGGAGGATTGCTTTTGGACGCACCCGCTTCCTCTCACTAAAAATGATTCTAAAATAAAGAGAACTTGTCTGTGCTTTGTCCTGCTTTTCTTTCTCTCTTCCTTTCTTAGTCTCCCTCCACCTTCCTGTTGCATTGGCTCTTCTGACTTCTCACCCTCCGTCTCAATCTGCTTAGCTTCTGTATCAGTCTCACTGTCTAGATAGCTCTCTTTTCGTCTTCTCTCTCTTTTTCTTTCTTTTGATTGTAGCCTGCATGCGTCTGTACGCTGCCCGCGGGCTCAGTGATGCATGCTCAGTAAATTAGAGAGAACACGAGCTCCGATCAGCTGGGCCCGGCAAACACCCGCATCCCCAGTGACCTGGGGCCAGTTAATTTTCTGCTTAATTTTGCGGCAGTCAGTTTGCATTTTTGGATGATTAGGTGGCAGGAAATTAACAATAAATAACAAATGTGGTCTGAAAGCCTGTTCTCAGCAACCCTGCGCTACCCATTAGCCCACGCCGAGCCGCTCTTCGAGCTTCGTCTCTCCATCCGACTTGTAATGGAAATGTCCCTAATTCTTTGTAATGCAATGTGGGGGGTCAGTGGTCGGTCGGTGGCTGTGACAAGATGGATCTTGTCGAGGTGACACAGACAAAGTAAACTTTTCTCCACTCTAAACTTTTGTTCATGTCGTTTTCTACGCTTAACTTCAAAACGTCTCTCTCCCGTCAGAGTACTTGCACCACATGGAGACAGAGGAGGCCCAGGAAATGGCCCAGATGCCAGGTAGTTTATGAGAACCGCCACAATTACTGCACCTGAACGTCCCCTGAATAATGTTTGCGTGATGTTTGACGACGTTTGCCCCACCACCACCAGGAAGGGACAGCCCTCCTGCCAACGACCCATCAGAGGAGGCCGAGGAGCCCATGGCCGTCCCAGAGGACCTGTCAGCCGGCTCCACCCACCAGCAGAACAACAGAGGGGACAAAGGTATTCAAAAACAAAGTCTATGAACGCACCCACATCCAGTCAGAACATCCATGATGATTCATAGTCGACTGGTTTGACTGTGGGACGGTTCCCCGCAGTCATTTACTCATTTCCAAAGTGGCCAAAACAGGGTAAAAAGGTCAAATTGGTAACGTCAGCATCAAACACAAAAAAAAAAAAAAACACATGTATGTTGCACATCCATTGGGAAACATATTCCAGTCTAAATCCCTTGAAAAGTGATTTAAAGCGGCTAAAGCACACATTCAGGTCACTGGCAGAAAAGGTTAAAAAAAAAAAAAAAACGTCTTGATCCATGGCGTGTCGTTAAGAAGCCGAATCTTAAGGAATAGCTAATGTGGCCTTGATTTGAGTTAGTGAACATGAAGCCAGGGAATATCAGAGTGAAATGTTTGGAAAAAAAAAACATCTGTCATGTACATTTAGCTGTGTGTGCTGTAAATCTTAAAAGTGGGAGACAACATGAGTAATAACACATGTATGGAATGTTTATAACGAAATCAAATCAGCAAAACTGTGATTCTAGTCAGGTCAGGTACGAAATCTTTATGACCTTCATATAAACTACATTTTACACAATTATCAGACCTTATGCATCTGCTAAAGGCCGAAATGAAGTTTCAGTCATCAGATCTCATTCTGACTCTGCGTGGTTCAATTCAACTGTCCTATCAGATCGGTATTTTTCTACAAATTCAGATAACGGCACGGCGAGCAGCACAGAGTTTAGAAAACTGTGAGAGGAAACTGAAATAGGATGTGTAAGAGTTTCCTAAGAAGCAAGAACTTGCTGTCAGACGGTTTCAACACTCTGGGAGATAGAGAGTTCAGGAACAGCAACAAGATCAACCGATCAGCGCGCCACACCTGCACAGGCGTGCACGCACATACACACACTCAGACTCGCAGTCAGGTGGGAATCTCGCCGAAGTCGACGGTCGCTAGAGTCAGGGAGAAAAGGGGAAATAATACAAATGGTTGACTTTCACCACAGCCATGTGTAAAACAAAAATAAGATAATATAATACTCATTAAAAAAGATGGCAACTCTGTCTTTATAGAGAAAACACACATTTTACTGGACCTGCTCTGTGAAACTGATGGCTGGTGTGTGTGTGTGTGTGTGTGTGTGAGCTTCTGTTCATCTAGAGGATGATCACTTCCTTATGTGTGTGTGTGTGTGTGTGTGTAGTGTAACTATCTGGAGCATCAGCCTCGGTGATGAAAAGCCCCGGATTAGTTAATATTATCGCTCAGGATCATGAGCTTCTTGGTTTCTCTGTAGAGAAAAAGGCAAAAAGCAGGGGAGACTATATGTGGAACCTCAAAACCTCAAAACCAGGTTGTTTCCTGTTGCAGCGTTGTTACTTTTGCACTGCAACAAACTACGTAGAATTGTCTCCAGCCACAAAGTAGGTTGAACGTGAATAATAATAATAAAAAAAAAAGTTCTCAGTTCAGTGTTCAGTCATTTGTCAGGAAAACTACAATTAATAATTGTCGTAGATATATTTGTAGAAATGATTAAAATGACCTTCACAACATCCCGGTATAAATCTGTCTCCTTCAGTGACCCAGGTAGTGTTAAAGGCCTAAAGGAAAGCTCACAAGTTCCCAAAATACCTAAGAGAATTACGTGGCAGGAGGAAAAGGTTATTGTTCCTGCAGTTCGCCGGAGTAGTTGAACATGTGTCACTCGGTTATTTTCAGGCAGTGAGAGCAGCACAGCTCTAGAACAGGAACCATCATCGTTTTCAGGCTGCAGATAAGAACTAACACACAGAGGAACTTACTTCCTAGATCTGCTGTTTATCTGTGCAGAAATGCAGCAACTAACGAACTGTTTTCTGTGTGTTCGTCACCCGTACTACCCCTTTAACCCACGGACTGGACGTTTGCCTCCACTGATCACCATTTTATTGCAGCTGTTTGTTTGTCTTCATTGTGATCTGACACTTGCTTCGCCAAAAAAAAATAAAATAAAATAAAAATTCTTCCTATTCCTGATTGAGTAACAACTTCCCCATGTCCCTGAGAAGTGTATTGAAGCCCACAACTCTGGTTCCTGTCTGTTCAATAGATGTCAGACACAAAAGGGTTTTTTACATTTCTTTCCTTATATATTGTTTTTTAATTACCACTATAATCTACTACTATAATTTTCCCGTCAGAATTAATTAAGTAATCCTACTTTTGTATTTCTATCAATAATTGTATTTTATGTATGTGAAATGACTTGCTCTCAGTGTTTAAAAAAAAAAAAAAATCTACTCAATTATTCCACTGAATTTCCCAGAAATCAGGTTTTGAATGGTCTCGCGAGGAAATCAAATCAGTGAAGTCACCCCTATCCATCATTGTCCTTATTTATGTTAAATTAGGTCTGGATGCACAAACAGCCACCCACAGTCTAACACAAATCATTCTCATCATGAACAACGTGTGACTTGTTTTCTATCGGACGAACAGTAAAAAACATGGCTGATGTCGAGTCTCAGCGATGTAATGTGGACAAGCTGACGTGAGTTTAATCCAGAAATGATGTTCGCTTGTTGTACATTCTACCTTGGCAGTGCAACTTCCTGTGGTCCATGTAAAACCTTTTGTGTATTCGTGGTCTCATGTTCTTCTCAGTATTTACGATCCTGAAAAACAGAAGGACTAAAACAAAAAAAAAAAACGGTTTCAGTTACTGACTGTTTTACAATTCCTTTCCCGTGCTTCCCTTTCTGTCACTTCTCCATAATTCTTGGTATTTCAGTTAGACAGGCCTTGTTTCTGAAGCTTCCCCTTTTCCCATACATTCCTATATTTCATGATTTCCACTTCTTCCTCTTTGGCTGTACAAACAGGGTTTCAGGCGTGACATGACCACAGACTGCTCGATGTGAGACTTGCAAGATCCGTCAGTTTTCTTAACTTTTCTCCGAGGGGGGGGGGGGCGGTAGTTCTGACACTTCTCTGATCACACGGCCAACTTTATATTTTTCATTATCACCACTCAGTTCATACTCCAGAGTGTTGCGACAATTTGAATGATGACGAGACGCAAAAAGTTTAGTGTGTTTTCATCATCTGTGTTGCTAGACACCGCTGTCGTCCCGGTTTCACGCGGCTTCCTGTGTCTCTGTTTCCTGTTTATCTCGCCTTCACTTGTTTCAGCACAGTGCGATGACGTGCGTTTCTTCAATTCGGCACCGACGTCCTCACGCGGCCGATGCACTGTTCACCTGTGTGTCCTTACGACATGAACCAAGCCCGCCTCTTACACACGATCTGATCTAATGTCGGAGCACCAGAAAGGCATAGAATGTGTTATGGCCATTTTCACGCAACATCTGCAATAAACAATAAGCAAGTAAGTGCAAAAAGTGTGTAATAAGAATAAGAATAAGAAGAATATGTTTTATTAAAATCAATCTCATCAAACTAAGATAAAATAATTAAAATAGTTTAATTAATTAAAATAATTTGATTATTATGAAAAGTAATGAAGGAACTAAAAGAGCACTAGCATGTGAGAAAATGAAACATGCATAAAAGCCTTCTAAAAGTGGAAATAAAGTCCTACAGGGATGTTACTTCAGGAAAATCTTCTTTTTTAGACTTTCAGAGACATTGCTGCCGCACCACCAAGTCACTGTAAACAGTATAACTGCCCATCTCTAGTGTTTAACATCATGACACAAACATGTCTGCTTTCTAAACCGTCACCCCCCTCCCCCCTCCTCCCCTCCCCTGCCCTCTTTTCCAGCCTGTAACATTAAAGTTGAGGCTCGCAGTGATGAAGAGAGTGCGCTGGCCTGTGACATGAATGGTGTGGAGGAGGAGGAGTGCGCGGAAGACTTGCGCGTGATCGATTCCTCTGGGGCCAAGGTGAACGGCTCACAGCCGAGCCCCGAAGCCAAGGCCTTCTCCCCGGCCAACGGTATCCGGCTGCCCAACGGGAAGCTCAAGTGCGATATCTGTGGGATAGTTTGCATTGGCCCCAATGTGTTGATGGTGCATAAGCGAAGCCACACTGGTAAGCCACCTGCACTACTTCTTGCCCTTCCTTTGCACCAATGTTCACTGCTGGATGAGGGGTGACCACAGGCGGGGTCACGTTGTTTCACTGTAGCTTTGCGTCCTCTCGGACTTCACACAAACACCTTTGTATCGTCTGGAAACAAACAACAGCATCGATATTGTTCTGAGATACTGCATGACAACCGACTGATCGTAATTGTTTACGTACTAGCTGTCGTTCACCGGTAACACATCAGTGTGCCATAAAGCCAGACACACACCAAAAAAAAAAAAAAAGAAAAAGAAAAATGCCCCCACTTGAGAAACAAATGAAATGAAATAATCCTCATGAAGTCATAATTATCCGTCTGTTAAAAGTTCTTCAAGTTTCAGATTGATATTCTGTTATAATGAAGCCAAACCAGTGGTGGGGAACATTTCTGAAAGAGGCACTTAACTGTCAAGCTTTAGAAACTAATGAAACTCAAAATGGAAGAAAGGAACACTAGAATAATGTAAATGCAAAGGAAAGTATAATAAAAGATATAATGAAGTGCCTCCTATTTAAATAGAAAATACTCTGTGCTGACTCTTTGCTCCTGAAATGCATTTTTAATGAATTTTTCTTTTTATATATTTTTGCTGCTTCACTGGTGACTCTTATTTTATGGGGGTGGGGATATTAAAACGTTCTCACAGAATGCCACAACACTCGGAGAGGCTGGATATTGGTTTATTCCAGAGGCGCTGATCAGGAAGACTGGCTCTCAACACAAAGTGTTTCCTTCACTTTATTCAAATGAGGCTGCATTTGCATTGTGATGTGCCGCTCTTATTTTAGAGACGAAGAAGAGGGGAAAAAAATGAGATTTTCAGATCAAATTGACCTAGGCAATGGTGCATCACGGAACTGGCAGGCTGAGTCTGAAAGGCTCTTGTTCGATCAAAGCGGCAGAAGCCGGTGGGGCAGGGGGAGCGCGCAGAGAGATGGAGTGTCACTCTGCTGTGAAACCCGCTCGCTCTCTGCCAAGAGATGCTCCCCTGTCCCGCTCGTCTTGCGCTCGGGATGTTTGCAGTGCAGTGACCCCCCCCCCCCCCCTTTCCCATATGAGCAACCGACAACGTTGGCCGGTGTCGGTTGAACACGGACACATCAGGGAGGTTTGGCTGCGAGGACCCCGTCAAACTGCCCGATGGGACGCAGGAAACCACGGCACCACGTCCCAGCAAATCATGACGCTTTCTCACTCTCTGACGACGGTGTGTTTCTCTCTGTGCGGTAACGTGCGTCCGCGCTCTTCTTGTCCTCAGGAGAACGTCCCTTTCAGTGCAGCCAGTGCGGCGCCTCTTTCACCCAGAAGGGGAACCTGCTGCGTCACATCAAGCTCCACTCTGGGGAGAAGCCCTTCAAGTGTCACCTGTGCAGCTACGCCTGTCGCAGGAGGGACGCGCTCACCGGCCATTTACGCACCCACTCCGGTGAGTCGGGAGGTGGAGGCCTTTTTTACCGAGGACATGGCCGCAGTTCGTAGAGTGAGAGCTGGGGGTTCCAGAAGGGGAAGTGGCCAGGGTGTAGATGCTGTGCCCATTTTTTTTTTTTTTTTTTTGTAAAAGCTTTGCAGAAGTATGTTGGAGACATTTTTGGATGTTACAGTTTACTGCCCAGTCGCTCTGAATGCTTGCACGTCGTTTTCCCACAAACATCATGCACAGCTTTCCTGAACAGTGTTAACGCATTCATTCCAGTTCCAGTCGTCACCTCTTCCAAGCACTTTAGTGGGACTGAGGAATATGATGTAGTATGGTCTGATACATCAGTTGCACCCCAAAGTTTCAGTCAAACACACGTGATTTTATTAATGGAATTAAATTCATACAGCTGTTCTTTAAGACTTTCATTTGAACGGTGTCGCACTGAAACTAGATAATTAATTCACATTCACAGAAATCACCTTCCCCAATTTAACTTCCACTATTTCCAGTTTGTGACCTCAGTAACACGACTAGAGGGCAAAGAAAAAACTAAAAATCATCAACAGCATGAATTATCATGGGATTTGAAAAAGAAAGAAAGACAGAAAGAATCTAAAACCCCAGGATATTTGTCTTTACTTCACCGAGTGTCGTTTCTTTCGCAGTTGGGAAACCCCACAAGTGTGCTTACTGTGGGCGGAGTTACAAGCAGCGCAGCTCTCTGGAGGAACACAAGGAGCGTTGCCACAACTACCTCCAGTACATGGGGCTGCAGAACAGCATCTACTCAGGTTGGTGCCTCACAGGATGCTCACATTCTCCTTCACCTACAACCTGATGACCTGCTTTACTACCGTCTGAGCTCAGGACTGATGCAACAGCAGAGTAGCATGCAGTTTCCAAACAGAAACAGGTCAGCCGGTTAAAACGACACCTAATCTTCTGATGGAGTTTTGTCTTGACTGTAAAATATCACTGTCACATATTTCTAACCTCATTTGTGTCGCATGAACAAAATGATTTAAAGACCAAGTGCTTCGACATGTGTCAGAACAGTCCGCTCTGTGCTTCATGGCAAAAAAGAAAAGAAAAGAGAAAAGTGTTTTCGCCCTCTTACAGTACAACAGCACGTTACATTAAACAAACTGAAACCTACTTCTTCTCTGTCTTGCTTTCCAGTAGTAAAGGAAGAAAGCAACCAGAATGAACAGAGGGAAGACATAAGCCAGATGGGATCTGACAGAGCCTTGGTGCTAGACAGACTAGCTAATAATGTAGCTAAGCGTAAGAGCACTATGCCACAGAAGTTTGTGGGTAAGGGCTGAAATCTGCTTCCTTTGTGTGAATACTGTCGCTGCTTCGGATGCATACAGCTGCTGCACCTTTACAGACTGTGTGCGTGTGTTTGTGCTCTGCAGAATGCATGCAGTCAGATAGACAATGTTTGCTTTCCATTTCTTTAAATCATTTCGATCCATAGTTGTAATAATATGTAATAACAGTTTATCTGTCGTAATCATGTTGTATTAATCTGATAATCCCTCAGATAGAGAGAGAGAGAGTCATGTAGCAGCAGCAACAACAATAGCTGTAAATTATTTAAAGCTCAGCTTAGTGTGTGGATGCTGCAGTCACGGAATGGAAGTTTCTCACATTGCTGGTTTGTGGCTCTTCAGGTGACAAGCGCCTGTCCGACCTCTCCTACGACGGAGGAGCCAGCGAGCTGCCCCACGTCATCGACCAGGCCATCAACAGCGCCATCAGCTACCTGGGGGCCGAGTCGCTCCGGCCGCTGGTGCAGACCTCCCCCGGCTCCTCTTCGGACGTGGGCATGAGCGCAATGTATCCGCTGCACAAACCGGCCCCCGAGGGTCACGCGGCCGCCGGTCACAACCTGTCCGCCAAAGACAGCGCAGCTGAGAACCTGCTGCTGCTGTCCAAGTCCAAGTCGGCGTCCAGCGAGAAGGACGTCTCCCCCAGCCACAGCGGCCAGGACTCCACCGATACAGAGAGCAACAACGAGGACCGACCGGGTGGGGCGGCGGCGGGCCTCATCTACCTGACGAACCACATCACCTCAGGGGTGAGGAACGGCGTGCTGCCGCTGGTGAAGGAGGAGCAGCAGAGGCAGTACGAGGCCATCAGGGCCAGCATGGAGATGGCCTCCAACGGCTTCAAGGTGGTGACGGCGGACGGCGAGCAGGTGAGGGCGCACCAGTGCGAACACTGCCGCATCCTCTTCCTGGACCACGTCATGTACACCATTCACATGGGCTGCCACGGCTTCAGAGACCCCTTCGAGTGTAACCTCTGCGGTCATCGGAGTCAGGACCGGTACGAGTTCTCGTCTCACATAACGCGAGGGGAGCACCGTTACTGATGAAACAAACCTTAGCTACATTATGGACGCGTGAAAGAGTGTTTTGTTTTGTTTGTTTTTTTTATACAAAGTGTGCATGTTCGTTGAGTCCAGATTTATGTATACAAGTGTGAAATAAATTCATCATTTGAAATAACGAGAGGAACTGTTCTTTTGAATGTGTAAACATTCATTAAAAACACAGCTCCGTTTAATATTGACATGATGACTTATTTGCTCTTGCCACTTGTATAAAATGTAGAAAACTGTCTTTACTTTATTTTCAGAATAGGCAGCGATGTTTTTGTTTCTTGTTAGTGATTTTACAACTATGCATTAATGCATTCTTTAAAGTATGATTTTATGCTTTCAGTGCAAGCAAAATATCGGAATTCAACACAATCAATGAAAAAAAAAAGGCACAGTGATGTAGGTAACCCAACATGTTCTTTTTCTACCCTGTATTGTATTTGTACCATCCTAACATGTTATTTATATCACATTTACTT
The DNA here is from genome assembly GCA_901007665.1 of Aeoliscus strigatus. Taxonomy (NCBI): domain Eukaryota; kingdom Metazoa; phylum Chordata; class Actinopteri; order Syngnathiformes; family Centriscidae; genus Aeoliscus; species Aeoliscus strigatus. Next base: position 119,138 of record CAAKHB010000891.1, read on the forward strand.
GCCTGTCTGTTTGGTATTTATTACAGTGATGGATGTTCGTCTGTAGAGTTAATAAAAACTGCATCTCTCTCTCTCTGTTCAACTGTACTAGATGTGTCTGAGGTGAAAACATGCTGCTGGAAAGAAACGATATCTTCCTTTTTGTTGTTTATTTCATTCCTGATTGTTAAGAATTGCGTCGCTCCCAAGCGGACAAGGAATGGTGGGAGGTTTATGCTTGCAAAATATCAATAAAGGATATTTTATATATATGCACAAAGGGCTGATGTGTCTTCCTGTGTAGGGAAATAAAAGCAGGAGGAAATAGCAACCGAGGAAAAAGTTCTATTGTAACTGCACAATGTAAAGCACTATAAAGCACAATATTGGTTTTCTCCAACATTTTACTTTTTTTATGCAATATAGCCTTATTATCTAAATTATACAGTTTATGTGACATGAAGTAACCCTGATGAATGAATGGCGGACACGCAGTAAAAGGACAAAATGAGGGAATAATTCCACATACATGGCCATTTGGTCAGAATTATTTTGATTATTTTCAAATAAGATGTTGTGTTCAAGTGTAACAACAATTGGTCAATTATGAGCTTAGACCCTTGAAACTGCCATCGGTGGGGAAAAAAAAAAAAAAAAAAGCAGCCAGGCACGGAAGGGTGTGTATGAGTGTGAATCCCACGCACGCACACAGCAGCAGGTCAACATGTGGCAGGTCCAGGACCTGAAGAGAACGCAGATCCTCTGAGGAGCAAACGCAGCAGAGAGCTGGGACGGAGAGGATCAGGCACTGGAGCAGAAGGCAGGGGCCGGGGCCCTCAGGGCCAGGCCTGTCTGAAAGGGCCTAGTCGGGGCCAGCGGAGTAGCTCCGCGGCGTTGTGCATCGACAGCCTCGTCCAGATGGTGGCTGTGTGATTTAGCAGAAACAGGAAGCAGCTGTGGCCAGCGTTGAGCCCCCACGCTTGAATGGGACCCAACCGGGGAGGGGGAGCATTTGCATGAGAGGGATAATCTGGCCAACCAGCTCGGGCGCTGCCAGAATCCCAAATCTCACTTCTCCTTTTAGTCAGATGAACTCCTCCTTCAGCCTTTACGGAGACAAGCTTTACTGGATCCAACCGTTTGAAGGAGTTTCCACTTCGAGATCACGTCCCATCGATGGACAACAAAGTGTGCTTTTGATTCGTGGTGTTTCTCAACACAAACAGAGAAGGGGGGGGGGGGTCATTTGAATTCACAGGTCCCATGAATTGTCAAGACCTGAATTAATGGCAGTTCATTTTTTTCTCAATTATGTGCTTAACTGACATAGTGCCGTACTGTAATAGTGAAAATATATAGATAGTTCTATTTATCTCAAAGAAAAAATCACAGGGAACAGAAAAATGTCACATGGGAACAATTCAAGTTTTTTTTTCAGATTAGAACAAGGGTGACATTTTTTTTTGATGAAGTATTTTTTGTCACATTTCTTCTGTTAATTCAATGTGGTTTTAAAAACACATTGTTATAAATAGACAAGCCGGGGCGTGACCACTGGCCACACTGACATTAACATACAAACTCACACCATATGGTTCAGTGTGCCGCCCCGGACTCTATGGATCCTGGCAGCGGCAGAGGGACTCTGTGCATCTGTCCTGGTCCAGCTGCGAGGGGTCCCAGCGTTCGCAGAAGCCCACGGGGGCCGTTGTGTGACTACTTTCACAGCTGGCTAAATCAACAAAGTTTAAATACAGTGGCCAACCTTGCATGTGTGAAATATTCATTAGCTACTTGACAAAAAGATGAAAAATAAATGAAAGTCTTTCTTCATGGTCTTCCAGATTTTCAAAGATCGTGTCATTAAAATTACATGACGATTTCATTTCATGTGTGCACACTCTATAATTGACCTCCTCATGTGCCGAGGACGTATGACCAATGAGCCTTTCAGCCCAGGCACGTTAAAAGATCTGAAGATGACCAGAGGACATTGTTTTAATTTGGACTGACGGCTGAGAAGTGATCGGGACAAAAGCTCAAGGAGGTTTTGAAGCGCATCATTGAGCCTGTGGATGAGGATCCACCGGTCAGGGAAACGTTATGTTGATCACAGGGAAACACCCTCTGTGGATCCACTGGACTTACTTGTACTACAATAAAAGCTGCTTACAAAGGATTTATTCATCAACATTTTATTTTGGAATGAAAAATGAAAAAAAAAATTATTTTCTAGAATAAGAAAATGTTATTTCCCTTAATCCACTCAACCGGTTCAAGACGACGAAGTGACATCATCGTCCACATCCAAAGGTCTTGTTCCACTCTTCATACAGCTCCAAGTCTTTAGACGAGACACTGGGTCGTACAGTCTTCAGGGCGTCCTGGAAGTCACTGAAGAGGATTGGACGCACCTGATCGGCGGTGATGGTGGTGATGTCAGTGAGCTGGATGCTGCGAATGGGCCCCAGCGCCGCCTCCCGACACAGCTGGGTCATATCCGCCCCAGAGAAGCCGTCCGTAGCCGCTACGACGCTCTGCAGCTCCTCCCGTCCGAGCTGGTTCTTCTCCCGGGCCATGAGGTTCGTCACTATCTGCTGTCGGGCTGCTCCTGCAGGCAGAGGGATGTACAACCTCTTCACCAGCCGTCGACGGGCGGCCTCGTCTATTTCCTGGGGTCGGTTGGTGGCCCCCACCACCAGGATGCGGTCTTCGGCCGCCGTGGCGGCCCCGTCCAGCTGGACTAGGAACTCGGTCTTGATCCTGCGCGATGAGTCGTGCTCCCCGTCGGTCCGCTGGGACAACAGGGAGTCGATTTCATCGATGAAAATGACCGCCGGCTGGTGGCAGCGGGCGATGGCGAACAGAGCGCGCACCATCTTCTCCCCCTCGCCCACCCACTTAGATGTGAGCGATGACGCACTGATGCTGAAGAAGGTGGCACCTGATTGGCAAGCTATACACTTTCCTATCAGAGTTTTCCCTGTCCCTGGAGGGCCAAACAACAGGATACCTTTGGGGGGGCCACGAAGGCCTGTGAAGATGTCAGGTCGCAACATGGGCCAGACCACAATCTCCTTGATGGTTGTCTTAGCAAACTCCAGGCCGGCGATGTCATCCCAGGCCACAGGAGGTCCGTGGTCCATGATCTCACTCATGATCAGCTCCACTATCTTTGGCTCAAAGTTTTTCAGACGTTCATCCACAATCTGGGCTTCCTCGTTTGAGTTGGGCCTCGTTGCGCCCTCTTCCCCCTCCTGTCGTGGTATAGGCGACACAAATTTAGAAAACGTACCACGCGGCCGGTTGGTGCCTAGGGACTTTTTCACGGCTGCCGCCATCCCGGGTGTCGGACCTCTCTGGGGCTGGTGGGAATGTTTTTTCTGTTGATCGACGATAAGCTGCTCATGAGCCGTTTTGAAGTTACTTACAGGTCTTGGGTCAGAGCCTGTTTTACCCCCATGTGGGCCCCTGGCACCATCACCTGCATCTAAGTTGTAAAACTGCTTACGTTTCGATGGGTTGGAGGTGGGAAACGTGGAGGACTGATGGTGGCCCAGACTGGACTGGGGAGCAACTGCGGGGGGATGAGTAAACACAGACTGTGCTCTGGCCGGTGGGCGGCAGAATGAACCGATATTACCTGACAACCCAGAACTGTTGGGGGCAGGATAACTGGCAGTGAAGTTACCATCTGTTTTAGGCTGTGGCGTCACCTTCAGTTTGAATAACGTAACATCTGACTGGACTGCTGGAGCTGAGTCAGACGGGGAACCGCATCTGTTGTCCTGTCCAACAGTTATGTTAACATCTGCCGACGCCACCAGGGAGTCTCGGCCCCCGGACCCGACCTGAATCATCTTCTGTACGCAGGGCAACTCCAGCACACTCTCCACAGTCAGGGAAGACTCCCATTTGTCACTATAATTCCTCTGACTGCGGGCCAGATGCAGCGCACTGTCTGCATAGTTGTTGAGGCCAGTGCGGGGGTCATCCGAGTCCAGCACTGCAGCGTAGCGCTCAGAGTAGGTCCTGAGCAGGCTGGCCATGCCGGCCTGAGAGAGCTGGGAACCTGCCCATGCATACTGAATGGAAAGGATGTGGGCACGGTAGGCATCTGCCGTCTGTTCAGGTGTACTGTTGCCAGATGAAATGTCAAAGGACCTCCTCTGCCATTCGTCCAGGTGTGCGCCACTCATGCCTGGCCCGCTCCGACTGGTGAGGGAGAGTGGACAAGTGATCAAAAATACATGACCGCAGCAAAAGCGCACATTACCTGTGACCTCTACACAAGCTTATGTATCAGGACGTAGCATCCTAGCATGTCTGGTAGTATATGATGAAGGAACTTTGAGTTACTTGGCCTATTTATTTGTACATTTGCAAGGTCATGTGCAAAACCAACCATTCAAAGCTGTCAAGACTGAAGAAGCATATGCTCAAGTTAACATTTCCCACAACGGGAAAAAAAGATTCTCTAAATTAAACCTTGTACAACTGTATTTCCTTTCCAACCTCTGATGCAAAACAGCATTGTATTTTGGTGGAATACACATCGGGACTGGCTGTAAATAGTAAAGCTAAATGGAGGAGTGTTCAGATGAACTGCAGGTACAGTCGTAGTACTGAGCTTTGGCTTAGAAATCCACCAAGAAAAACCTAGCTAGCTAGCTAGCTACTTACACACATTTACAACCAACGAACAGACTAGCTACGACTTTCACTCACTCAGCGCACGATCACACGACATGACACAACTAACATGCCTCTAGTAACGTCTTCTAAATAACAAAACAAGTACGTACTACTCAATCGATAACACTTCTGTGACGTGAAACTCCTGCTTGTACGTTCGCCGGCAAAATACTTGCTCCCGCCACCAGTTTCCTCCAAACAACTTCCTGTGTCGTCATCTATCGTTCTGTGGGAACCAGCAGGCATCGTTTCTAGACCGCTTCGTTCCAATTTAGGAAATAAAAACACATATAGCGACACGAATGACGACATTTACGTTGGATTGAACAGCCAACCGTAGCAACAACACGAAACTAATGCGAGATTAAATAATACAACCACATGGGAACGAGACTTGTCACAGAATGGGTGTGCTTCATTTATCCCCCAGCCAGCAAGGAGAACGCAAACTGTCATGTTACTGTTCTGCTTTGTCAACTATTTCATAAATGTCTTTTTTGAAACACAATTCTTCAAAACCAGCTGTACATCTCTGATTTAAGATTGCTGTCTTGAGCAGAGGACTTATAATTTGGAAGAACTTTGCCTCGACTAGAATTAACCCCTTTTCTAGTCGGGTCTGTGACGCCATCTTGTGGCCTTCACGCATTAAAGTAATGCGGAAACCGTTTTTTCATGTGCATTGTGGGAGTTGTATTTCTTCTGTCACTGTGATTCAGCAAGACGCCAGGTGCAAAACGCTTGTGTCACAAAATACATCACACTTGCCCGTAACTTACATTTACAATCAATTTTATTGATTTTTATTATATTTGGTAGCGTAATAAATGCAGCTTTAATTCATTTTTTACAGGGGAAAACTACACTTACCACAACCACCGACCATATTTTAATGCTATCGACGCTGGTTGACAGTAGCCGCTGAGCTGTAGAGAAGGAAAGCACACGCTGGACGAGGAAATCGTTTGCTTTGATGATATTTTATCTATCGATTGGATAGTTAGACCATCGGTCGTCCTTTTTTTTATTTATAACACGAGTTTTTTTTTTTTATCGATGAAGGTTACCAGAAAAGTTTCTTGGACAGCTGATGACAGTGGTCGCAGTTTGTTAGCCAAACCGGATACGGGATGTAACTGAACCCAGACGGCCAGCCTCAGGAGCCGGCAGCAGCAGTCGGCAGCAGCAGTCAGTCACACCCTTGTGAGTCGGGGGCCACCGGAGGATAACTGTCTGCTTAGGCGACAACACATTTTTCTCCTTGGGTCCCGGTGTGTTATGACTGGTTAAGTACATGCATACTGTAACCTCGAACTTCTCAATCGGATTTGAAGTTGTGTGGGGATTGTGGACTGGATATGACTGACTCATCGCCATGGGATGGACAGAGGAGATAACCCTGTCTGCTGCAGGGACAACCGGGCTAGCTAGCTAACTAGCAAGAAAGTTTGTGTCGACCTTATGTTATGAATTTGTATTTCCTCTCTAGCCTGTCACTATGAACAACACCCTGATGTACACGTTTGTCACCCGAGACGACAACAGCACTGTTTATGCTGAAGTTTCCAAAATTCTCCTCTCAACTGGACAGTGGAGGAGACTGAAAAGAGACAATCCGAGGTTCAATTTGATGCTGGGTGAACGGAACAGACTACCCTTTGGACGTCTAGGTAAAGTCTGTTCTACTTCTGACTGCAGTGATCCCCTGAAGGTGTTGGTACTCTCTGCAGTAACCTTATTAACATGTAGATACATGCATACGTAACAGTAATGCTGTTTTCATTTGTACTGTACAGGTCACGAACCAGGTTTGGTGCAGCTGGTGAATTACTACAGAGGGGCGGACAAGCTTTGCAGGAAGGCGTCATTGGTTAAGTCTGTATCCACGATGTCTGATGGAAAATATATACATTTTCTTCAACCAATATGTTTTTCTGCAAATAAATTATTCAGTGGGGATCACATTAGCTGACCATTAGCCTTCTTTTTTCATCAGGCTCATAAAGACCAGTCCAGAGCTCTCTGACTCCAGTAACTGGATCCCTGAGTCGTACATCATCTATCCCACTAACCTCAACACCCCGGTTGCTCCGGCAACAAATGGCATCAGCCATCTCAAGAACAATCCCAAGACTGATGAGCGAGAGGTCTTCTTGGCGTCCTATCACGCTAAAAAAGAAAGTGGGGAGGGGACAGTGTGGATAGCCAAGTCATCTGCTGGAGCTAAAGGTAAATTGTCGTGTTTTAATGCAACACCAATACATATCCTATATATCCTTAAAACAGATTTTTTTAGTTGTTGAAAAAATGACAACACATCCTTATGAAATATATATATTTTTATGCTCAGTGTGTGGTAGACTCCATTTTCAATGTCCTCCCGATAGGTGCTGGTATTTTGATATCCCATGATGCTAATGAGCTGTTGGAGTACATTGACAATCAAGGGCAAGTGCATATTATTCAAAAGTACCTGGAAAAACCTCTTCTTCTTGACCCGGGAAATCGGAAGTTCGATATCAGGCAAGTCTTTCATGTTGAACCCAAACCAGGAGCGAAAGTCTGTGTGAACCCGTGAACTGAGGAAACGTCATGCACTGTGTTCTCTGCCATGCTGTCACCAGGAGCTGGGTGCTTGTGGACCACCATTACAACATCTATTTATACCGAGAAGGTGTCCTGAGGACCTCCTCCGAGCCCTACAACAGCTCTGACCTTCAGAACATGACCAGCCATCTGACCAACCACTGCATTCAGAAGGAGCACTCCCAGAACTACGGGCGTTATGAGGAGGGGAACGAGATGTTCTTCGATGAGTTTAGGCTGTACCTGCTGAACACTCACAATGTCACCCTGGAGACGTCCATTTTACCCCAGATCAAGCACATCATAAAGTAAGTCCCTCTTTGTTTATCATTTTTTGCATTTTTGCTCGTTAGGATGAACCCACATCTTTAAAAAAATGTGGATGAACATGTATTTCTGACTTTTTCAAAAATCCATTAATACTCATGTGTGGTATATAGCATATTATTTTCACCATATTTCACCATATTTATTATTTTTCACCACATTTCACCATACTTGTACCATATTTCTGAGTCTGTTGACTTAAACATGTCAGCCTTTTAAGGGTCATAAAGATTTGTAACTGCAGTATCACTGAGCTTTGAGGGTTTTGCTGATGCCTGAAACTATCACAGTACTAACAGATTATATATATTATTCATATTTTTTATGATAAATAATATAATAACAATAATATGTATTATTATTATTATTATTACTAATTATATAATTATAACGGTCAGCAGTCAGTTGTGTTTGACATGATGTTTTCGGATTGCCCTGCTCATGAAGCCGTTCTGTGCTCATCTTAAAGAGGTGATCTCCCTGTGGTGTTACAGGAGCTGTCTGACATGCATCGAGCCAGCGATCAGCACCAAGCACCTGTCCTACCAGAGCTTCCAGCTCTTTGGCTTTGATTTCATGGTGGATGAGAGCCTCAAAGTGTGGCTCATTGAGATCAACGGAGCTCCTGCTTGTGCACAGTGAGTGCCAGGGTTGAAAGCCTGTTTGCCGTTTTCAGTGTGCGAAACCACAAGTGAAGAGGACCAAAATAGATGTCCTCAGTTGGTTGATTGCATTACACATTTTCCCATTTAATAGTTCATGGAAGCTATGAAAACAGGAGAATGAAGTAGACTCCGTCATGTCTCCTAATATCGCTTTCTACATAAAGAGGTGACAATGAGTGAAGCTCATGAGGTTTTGTGCAATACACGAGACACGTATAAGGACAAATATGACTTCCTTGATGAAGGCGGTTATCTGAAATGGTTTGGGTTGTTTGTGCTGAATATTGTCCAGTCTTTCTGAAACCAGTATTATCTGTTTACCTGTTTTGGATATGGAATCGTTGAGAGCTAATGATGGCTTGGGAAAACTCTCTCTGTCTCCCCCCTTCAGGAAACTTTACCCAGAGCTTTGTCAAGGCATCGTGGACGTGGCCATTTCCAGCGTCTTCCCCCTGAACAGCGGCGGCGAATCTTTGTCTGCCTCATCTTCACCGTATTCCTCCTCCCCGTCCTCCATGTTCACCACCAACTCCTGCTCTTCACCCAAACTGAGAGCACCACTTCACATCGGCCCCTTCACACGACTGTAAGCGTCCACAAACAATCCACCGCCAAAGAGGTAGTACCTGGAGTAGAGTCGTCCTCTGACCTTTCACACGTCTGTTTTCACAGAAATCACTGACCACTGCTCTCTTATTATATTACATTTGAGGGCTGGAGAAGAATGAACAAAATCCATGAACTCTCTGGGGGCTTCCAGATGAGGACAGACACGCTGTACCACCATGTCCCTCCCAACAAGGTCTGGAGGATGCAGAGATGTTCCAACTGAGACTGTAGTGCCTTACATTTACAACCACGCTCCCTTAAAAACACTGCAACTTCTTTTGCTGTTTTACTGTGATTTGTACTCCTTACATAAGCCTTTGCACTGTTCACGTCTCGAGTAAAATGGGCCGTCCAAAGGAATCAGTCTTCTTTTAGTGACCCACCATTGGCTAGAGATGACTGTGTGTTCTCTTCTTTACATCTGACTGCTTTATTTATGACAGACAAGTACGTAGATGTTGAGGCATGCAGAAACTTGCATCTTTTACGTCCAAACAGCATCTTTTGCTCCGAAAAAAATAGACTACGTGTTGTCATGCTGTGTATAGATAACAGTTGTAAGTAGATAGTACAAATGTATGTTCTGATTGTAAAGGCGCCATTAAACGAAACCGTCTTCCTCATTGTTTAGCTAGAGAGGGGAAAGAAAAACGATTTTCAAACCTAATTTATTTACTCAAAGGACTCCACAGAATTCAAACGTCTTCATCTCACCGTTGTCTCTGCTGGTACAGTCTGTTTAATCAGTCACAAACTGGGTGGTAACATTCTTAGCATGGTTGCATGCCTTTTTAATTCTTTTATTTCATGGGGTCCCCAAAATATTGTCCTTTTCCACTCTCCTTTAGACTCTTAAATCTGTTTGTGAATAGAACAGATGTTGAAGATGATGTGTCTCCTGTTACTTGTTTAACTGTAGAAGAAAGCAACCTGTATATTTTTTTTTTCTCCTTTAGACGTGCCAGTTAGCTTGGCATCTGTGAAAGCTGCATGTTCTGTAGTTGTTTTTTTTTTAGTTCCACAGTGTCAAATTGAAACCTGTAGCTTCCAGGGCCTCATGAAACTCAATGCAGAGGTTTCATTACATGTACCTCATACCCGTAGTGTCTCTGTTGCCTCTTGAATTTTTTCCTGAGGTTAATAGTTACCATCACAGCATTAATCTTTGCTCCCTGTGTATCTCTTTTTACGGTGAAAGTGAAAGGATTTGTACGTGGCTGAAAATGAAACGATAACATGTCTGTGATGCTGACATAAATTCATCATTCTTTCAAAGATCTGTTTCATTTTACTGTTGAAAGATAATTTGTTTTTTCAGTATTACAAGAGCCTTGTTATGGCTTGACATGAGTGTTGTTACAAATATGTTTGTGATAGTGATATTTCTTTCTAAATTAAGTTTCTACCGAATGTCATTTTTATCAAAGGGAAGGGTGCCTTAGAGGGAACTGTATATTGATTTAAAACAAAGCAATGGCCCTCCAGCTTTAAATGCACCTTCATTTGGTCATGTTGTTTGACCTCCATTCATTCGCTGATGTCATTTCCTCGGATTTAGAGTTTCTTTGCACATGGTCATTGTTCCCATGTTACGTATGTCCCCCATCTTTACCAAAAATGCATTTCCTGCTGTCTTATCAGTGTCACTTGTAAGTTGCCATGACATGGAAACGATCATATTAATTGGACAAAACGATTTAAAAGCAAGTGTTTCATTTAGAAGGGTGTTGTGTGTGTGTGTGTGTGTGTGTGTGTGTGTGTGTGTGTGTGTGTGTGTGTGTGTGTGTGTGTGTGTGTGTGTGTGTGTGTGTGTGTGTGTGTGTGTGTGTGCGTGAGTGAGAGAGAGAGAGAGTGAG
>CAAKHB010000899.1:14986-28794 GCA_901007665.1 Aeoliscus strigatus
TGACTGGCTATTGGGAAAGCAGCAGAAGAGCTTTGGTCAACCTCACAAAGGTGTTTGGCAAACAAAATAGAAGCACTGTGGCTTTAAATCGCCGTCCCTCCCACCCTTTCTAAATCTCATCTATTTAGCCAGCGGTGAAAAGATATAGGGGGCTTTTGTCTGCTCACCCATTGGTGGGGGCAATGGAAAGCCACAAAAATAGGAACAAAGTGCTAAGCTTCCAATTGGGATGGCTCTGGGCAATTCAATGCGCGCAGCTCACTGGGCAGAAACAAGAGGAAGAGGGCTACTATTACTGGCTTATCTGAAACAGGGCTGTTTTCACACAGACTGCTCTGCAAATAGCCCGCATTGTTTATAAGAGACGAGCCATTTAAAAGTCTGGCACGAATCCGTGGAAAATCACAAACGGAGCAGGAATCGAGCGTCGGTTTTGTTCTACGTTGTTTCCTGTCTCATTCGGACGCTGGCGTCCCACTCACCGACTTGCAGTACGTTGTCCACCCAGCCACCCTCCAGGAGAGTGACACCCCGCAGGAAAGGCAGCTGGGTCTCGTCATTATTGTCCCCGCTAGTTCCACTTTCCTCCGCTCCGGCGTTGAACGACGAGTACATACAGATCTCCTTCTCGCTTCTCGGGAATGACCAGTATACGATCCTCCGCTGGACGGGCTCCGGGATCCTCTCGAACCGCTCCTCCACCCTCTGAAACGGCCACTTCTCCGCGACTCTGCGCGCCGCGATGTCGAGCAACGACTCGGGGTTGTGCGTTTTTCCGTTCCCCGATACTCCCGGAGCGGACCCTGCGCCGCCACACAGGACCCCTCCAGCCCGCTGCCCCTGTCGGCATGCCGGGTTGTAGCCGGGCCGGCAGCAGAGCCGCTTGGCTGGAGGCTGCTGGACTCGCTCGGCCATGATCGCACCGCTTCCAACCTGCAGCGCAGCTCCTCTCCGATCATATAAACGGGATAAGGAAGAGAAAAGGGCAATCTCGCCCCGATTGTTCGCCCTACATGGACACGCTGCCCTTATTTGGGAGAGTGGGCGGAGCCCGCGAGTTTCGTGGACTCCTTTGTGTTGTCAAAGTAACCGAGAGGGGCGGAGTCCTGGGGCGCTGCCAGCGCACGAGTGGCGCTATAAAAGGAACTGGAGGCGGAATTCCCGAACGTCGGCAAATCCTTTGTGAAGCCGACCGGGAGCGCGAGGGCGGAGCCGCGGCGGCCGACGGCCTTTGAAGTTCTCTTCTTATTTGAGTTTAAAGGCGGGGACTTAATCCAGAGGCGGTCTCGCAGTTTCCCACCGGGGTAAAAGGGGGCAAGAAAACGGACTTTTTTTTTTTTTTTCCTGTGGAGCCTGAGCTACCACCGCGGGCGCTGCTCTCTCAATAACAACATGATGGTTGTTTTCAAGGCTTTTCCCCCCTAAAGACTTTCAGCTGTCAAAGACAGAGAGGGCGTGGGAGGAGGAACATAAAGAACTTGAGCTGGTCATACTAGTCTAGTCTTTCGGTTCTTGTGGTCAGCTAGTTAGCGCAGGTCAAAATACACGCAGAACGTCTCTGTCATTACAGAATATGTATATTTAAAGGGAACTCGCTCACACGAAATACAGTCGTGTGGTAGGTCTAGACTGGGAAAATAACCCTGCTGCTGCCATCTGATTATATTGGATTAGGTATGTAAATAAACAGGAACCCTGTTATGAAGTCAAACCTGGAAAAAAAGATGAATTGCAATAGTCCAAAGTATGAATCCATTGGGGTTTTTCTTCTTTTATTTTAAGCTTAACAACAGTCAGGCCTGTGCTTGTCTCTCACGTTTCCAAACTTCATGGAAGCACAACCCTTTTAAGACCCGTGGGTTCTGTCATTCAGCCGCTCCACTAAGTCTATCATCTACCAGAAATCAGACAACCAAAGGATGCTGGAAATTCCTCATGGTCTGGCCAGACCAGTAGTTTTTCTCGCAACCATTATGACACATGCCACTAGTGAAGCTGGGTGACTATAAATTGTGCTATGAGGGCGCCACGAAAGGAGGCCCCAACGTCTGTGGGAGTAAAAGAGTCATCAGGGGTTTGGGAGTGGCTGCTTTGCCTACCCTCTGGATCTACCCACCTGATGAAATATGTACAAGCTGTATCAAAATGGCCACCAGCTTTGGAATTTTTTTAAAATTCTTTTTTAAAACTATGCTGGTAAACCAGAATGTGTGTTTGCAATGTGTGCGTCTTCGGCATGTGTTCCCAGCTGCCCTGTTCTCCCTCTGTGAGAAGGACTAAAAGGCTGGCCTTTGAACTACTCTGAAAGTGATCCATGCCGTATGGACAGAGCAGATGTGGCCTAACCTGATTTGGTTTCAATACTTCCCTGCAGGAAGTTCACAAAGACGGGAGGTCCTCTTTTGTTATGTTAGTCATCTTTCTCAGAGGGCCCATGAGCTGTTGACCCTTTTTTTAGTGATGGCTTATAGTTGGCTTTATACATTAAGGAGAGCAATTATACAAATGATCAGATGTTTTGCAGTCATGTGTTATTTTACAAACAATAATAATAATATATAATAATTTAGAGCGCTGTGACAGCATGGACAACAGAGTTGTCAAAACCCTAATATACCTAATCTGGAGATCTAAAAAAGCACCCATCAGGTCACAGAACTGATCTCCAGTGTTATTATTATTATTTTGTTTTTTTGACTGTTCTTAATGTAAAACACATCTCAACACAAGGTTTGGTTTAAATTTGGTGACATTCACTTTCTAGCCGTAGATAAATATATACATTCCAACAGCCACGTTTCAGAATTCTCTTCTCAGCTCACATTATAAAGCATGTTCCTGTTCCATAAATACTGTAACTATTACAAGAAAATGAAGAATAATGACTTGCAATTATGACCTTCCTGTATTTTGTCACCTTAAAACAGTGATTTGTGTTACTTTTGAATGCTTACGTTGTAATGTTTCAGAGATTTGCACATTGCTAAACCTCCATGGAGTCAAGTTCAGACTTAAATTAACCAGTTAGTACCTATGATGATTAAAAGTATGGACTATAAAAGTAGCAGACTTGTATAATGCATAGAATAATGCACACGATAATCAGCGAGAATTGTGAATTATGAATCAGCACTGACATGTTCTTGAAATTCATGTACGTTTAGCCTGGTAATGGCTGTGTTTTTTACGTTTACCAGCTCAGTATGGCTAAAGGACTACAACTCCCTTCTTTAGAGTAATACGTCACGTCCGTACCAGGCTACGTTAACCTAACGGACTACAACTCCCAGCTTTACACAAAAGGAAAAGTCTTCACACAAGCTAGTCATCCATCCCGGAATAGGGAGGAGTTGCAATTGCTGTTGCGGACAGAAACGAAAAAGTCCTTGCATTTCGGTAAGTGTATGTATTTTTTTTCTACTAGTGCCCAGCCATTACAAAAACAGACATGTTACTTCTGCAAGATCACGCGTTTTTTCACTCGTTGTCGAGCCAAGGGTTGCTCCTCAAAGTTAAGGCCGTTATGGAGGATATAGCGGGTTAGCCCTTACTGCTAACGTTCAAAAAGGTAGTTACATTTTCCTGTCAAATATGTGACATACGAAGTGAATCGCGACTGGAGTGTAGACAACTGAAAACAATGTTAGAGGATTCGTAGTGAGTTCGCCTGCAGATAGCATGGTGTTCATGCTAGCTAGCAGCGATTAGCATTTGACAAGTTGCTGCTCACGACATTTTTTTTTTTATGAAATCGCCGTCGCTTTCTGACACAAAGTGATACTGCTGGTCCACATAGTCACACGTCTCCTATGTTTTATGGTGGTTTGGTAATGCGGTACAGTCCAGTAAATATTCACAAGTCAAGCCAACAACATATTCAGTATTGCTAATTCCTCCCGCCATACGGACGATTTCTTATTATTACGGATACGTATTTTATATCGGAGACAAATTGTAATCCGACACAACTTCTTAGGCTTTCTTTGTGAAATGTATTAGTGATTTATTTAGTACTTTATGTCCAGTTACAGTCAGAACAAAGTACAAGGACACCATCGGTTCAGTTGTAGTACATATCTGAATAATAAAGCATCGAGTGACTTAAAATTACATGTTAGCACGTTATTTTGCCAAGTTCACTATTCATAGGCATTTATTCTGACCATACATTGTACTACTTTATTCTGCTTTGATGTTCTTATATTCTTAATATACTTCTAGTGCTTCTTTCTCGTCTGACTTAATGTTACTTCCTTAATGAACTGTAGATATGTTAATTGTCCTGGCATTGAGGGAAAGTTAGACATCGTTTGTGAAGTATTTTAAAGTGCCTACAATATTCATCTTAGGCTTTGTGTGACCTAAATAAATTATAAATTCTCAAGTAAAAATTTTGTCGCACAAGCTGAATATCACACCATGGTAAAATGATTTGTTTACGTACATACGTACATGCTAGCATAGACAAAGTGCTCTCTGTTATGGATCTTAGTAGTGTTCTTTAATATTTGATCTTGTCAGGGTTGCGTGCTGAAGTTGTAACAAATTCCAGCGGTGCCCAGATCATGTGTCCTTTGGTGATCTCTTGCAAATTTTTGTCTCATGCAACCACTGTGTTATCGTGTGTATGTGTATGAGTCAACTGTTTCAACAGCTGCTGGGTGAAATCACAAGAAGAAAAAAAAAGACCCCCGAAAATACATTTTACCACCTGATGATCCCCTGACGTTTCGTCAAGCCAAAATAACATTCCTCAGCTTCAGTTTTACTTTGTGATAACTGTTATATCAGCGATGCTGTGATGCAAACAGGCAGAACTAAGCTGAGGAAGGTGTCTCGCTCTCCATATTAACCTGTCACGTTGACATTCACGTTGAGCTTTAAGTCCAACTGCTAACATGACTCCCGGTTCTCTGTATATCATTGACCGTTCACCGCTTTCACACTTTGTCCCTTCACCCAGGTCTGGTAAGCTTTGTCATCGTTGGCCAAGATGATTGACGTTCAGGCTTGGGCAGAGTATGTGGTGGAGTGGGCTGCCAAAGACCCCTACGGTTTCCTTACCACTGTCATACTTGGGCTCACACCTCTCTTCATTGCCAGTGCACTGTTGTCCTGGAAACTGGCCAAGATGATTGAAGCACGTGACAAGGAACAGAAGAAAAAGCAGAAACGTCAGGAAAACATAGCCAAGGCCAAGAGGACCAAGAAAGACTGAGTTTGTAGTAGAGAATGAGGGCGACCACCATGTTCACAGCCCTCCTGTGTCCCAGAAATGACATGGCGCCTGTCCTTGTCCCAGCCATGCCACCGTCTCATGCCTGGGGTAGGTGGAGGGACACAGGCCCCCGCAGGTCTAACAGTGCTGAGATGGACAGAACTACCCAGAGGAGGCTTGTCCCGCTGGGACAGCAAGAGCACAGCGCTTATCTATATGATGGGCTTTCATGAGATGGTCGCTGATATTTGCCACTGTTGCAACACCTTGCATTCCGTTGTTAGCATCTCAAGCTCGTTTTTAAGTCCCCAGGAAAAGTATCTCTACATTAAAATAATCATTTTTAAACCAATAAACTTTTTATGCTTGGTTAAACTGTCTGCAGCATGGATTTAATGTCATGTTTAATCATTTCTTTTCTTTTGTTTGTCACAACTACAGAATTACATGTCTGTAAGTCATGTCTGTTTTCTTTTTTAAACTACTAATTCAGTTTAATTAAATCAAATTGTGTAATTAAACTAATTTCGTATCAATTAAACCACTAGTTTGTTTGCTATCAGTTGTTTATTCTTATCAGTTGCTAATGTAGTCAACTTCAAAGAATAGGAATGAGTCCTGGGATTTGACAGCAGCACCTCCAATCGGAGATGAACGTTAATTTGCAAACTCTCAATTATGGGGCTCTTTGGCTTAACATTTGTTTTTACACAATTCAACTCATTGTCTTTAGTGAAATAATACAAATGTAAGAATGAGCATCATAGTGGCATTGAACCAGGAGATTGTTCCATTCCAGCCTCAGAAAGAAGTTGCTGCACCATCTCTTTTAAGTGCATTTCATAAGGTGGATGTTAGCCCTGGTCATGTTTGTACAGGGTGGGTCACAGCCACCGCATCGGCCACTACGAGTTGGCGTTGAGATTCAGCAGCAGACACCGTTTCTATCATGTTCGCAAACGCAATCACAGTATTTTGTGAGAATTTCATTCATTTCAGTTTAACTGACCTCAGGTAACTCTCCACATGTTTCTCATGCTTCTGATTGTAGTTGTAACAACCAGCTTTGTCATCTTTGTGTGCTGTTCCGTGAGGGGTATTTACACAGTGCAGCGTGTTGGGTCAATGTTGATTATTTTACTGTTCTTTCACTGTTAGACATGGATTATTTTTCAAAGACATCACTGAATATGGACTGAAATGTTTGTTTTTTTATTGCCACATGTAAAAACAGGTTGGTTGTAGTGAACCTTGCTGGAAGATTTAGTTAGTAGAGAAATCAGGGATTTTTTTATTAATAGTCTTAGAGGTATGAACAATTCTGGCAATTTTTAATTTTGGAAATCAAATAATGTTACAGTATCCAGACAGACAGATGGGGTATTGTGTATCCTGTGTGTAATATGAGATTCATTCAGTTACTGTTTGTCTTTTCTTTTGCACAGGACTGTAATGTACAGTGATGTCAGTGCATGGAAGTCTATTTTTTGGAACTGGGCAGCCAGGAGCCAGGCTGGAACGTGTTTGCTGTGCTCGTGGGCTCCTCACTGATCTCTTGCTTGCCGAAGCTGGTGGCGGCTGCGTGGCCCTTGGCTACGGTTCTTGCAGGTGTCGCCACCAGACCTTCTTCATACTCCTTGGCTAGGAGGGCGGCATCGTTCTCCTCGACCTCCTTAGCCTTTAGTTTGATCTGCTCCCTGTAGGACTCGTTCTTCATCAGCTCCTGGATAACACACATGGACATTTGTTCACAACACTGCCTGCAAAGTCCACCGTGTCACTTTAGAGGAGAAGGTACCGAACCAGGAAAAACTAGACAAACGTCTCTACCAGCATTCTACTGATGATGGTCTGTGGTGTCAGAGGTTCTGATTTTGTTAAAGCAGGACTCTATCCGGCTAAAGAGAACCAGTCATAATTTCCACTCAGTAATTGGCTGCTGGATTTGTTTAAATGCAGCATCGTCTGCTCGCAAGTCAAAGTTGCACTGGGCAGCATCCAGGAACAAATGGAAGTAGGGCATTTACTAGGAAAAAAAGAATGTTCTGTTAACCTATAATTGTCCAATATTTCCTGGTTAAAAAATGTAGCACTTGGAAAGAATTGATAAACTAACACGTGAAGAGGCGTCCTCAGCATAAACAAGCCTTCCAACTCATGGAAACAAGTCAAAGTTGAATATACTGCCGTCCACCAGTGGAACGTTCCCCACTTGAACCACAGCTAGTGTCCGGTGATGTTAGCCTCTCTAAGGATCCAAAAAAGGAAGGGAGAACTGGGCAGAATGCTGTTGTGTGCTGGCAGAGGCGAAGGACTGGAAAAGAGAGGGGCGAGCCATGGCCAGAAAACCTCACTTTGGGGAATGGAGACAAACATACTGAGCTGCTTTTCCAGCCTGTTAATGACAGGATTTAATCCAATCAATTTATGTCGGCTTGGGCTGGGAAGAGAGGGAGCATGACAAGGGGAAGGGTAATGTGCTGGGAGTGAAGCCTTGGCCACATCAACACTGTACAGCTGTCGATGGCAGCTAGTGGGCAGACACAAGGCAGAAAATTGGAATAGAATGTTCTGGCACCGCAGGCAGGGGATGGCATCGGCCACTGGCAGGCGGAGAGGACGGAGAGATAGAGAGAGTGAGGGAGAGCTGCCTGGCCTTCCAAGGGATTTCCTATAGACCCACATTTCACCGGCCAAAAAAATTCCAGCATTCTTACATTTAAAAGAGCAATAAACCCAGCGAGAGGCACACGAGGGGAAAAACTACACTCCTTCACCATTCCCATCGAGGAGACTGCCAGAAATAAAACACAAAAGCCCAGATGCCGTCTTCTGCTGGAAAAAAAGGAAGTTAACTAGGACATGATGTCAGTGAGCCCCGTGTTCAGAGGCTGTCTTTGCTCTCCGTCTCACCATCAATGCTCTTCAGCTGCTGTTTATTTTAACACCTGTCCCCCAAAGTTCCTAGATTCCGTTAGAAACCGGGAGATAAAACAAATCAAAGCACTTCTCTTGCATCTTTGCTTCTTCCCTCCCTTGTAACCAGATCCCCAGAGTCCAACCATCAGCACAGCAGGACACCGAGGGGGAGACGTACCTCCAAGGAGGGGGGCTCCTTCCGTCTACCTCGGATCCAAGCTGGATGAGGAGGAGAGAGGAGAGAGAGTAAGAACACCCACATAAACAGAACGCCGCACAAACAAAGCCGGCAGTCATGTTTAAACCGCTGCAGCTATGAGCGTCGCTCAGCTTCAAGGCGTGCACCTACAGAGCAACGCACCAAGTTGGGAGGGTCTGGTTGGGTGGGGTTTTTTTCATGTGGAAAAGATGGGAGCGCTACAGATCTGCACAAGTTAAATGCAAAAAAAAAAAAAAACTCCAATGTTACTGCCTTAGTTTAGGCAGCGCAGGGCCACTGAGCTCTGAGTCTCAGAAGAAAAAGCACTGATCTGCTCTGATCTTTGGAATTTGAAAGTAGACGCTCTGTCATTTTCCATCAATACCTCTGTCCTTCTCTCTCTCCTCCTGTCTGTCATCTTTATTCTCCCTTCTTTTGCTCTATTTTGGCTGAGCTGGCTGCACGCCACAGCAGGTTAAAGGGAGTCAGAAAGAGAGAGGGAGGGAGGGAGGAAGGCTTTCTAACTCTTCCTCCAGCTAGCGCGGGGATTCTGGGCCTCTTTTATCCCTTTCGTATTTGCATGCTGATGAAAATGCATGAGGGATGGGGCGAAGCAGGATGAGGGGTTTAAGGTGGATAAAGCCAGTCTGAGACAGAGGGAACAGTTTGTATCCAGTTGTAAGAAATGTGAAACACTATTTTATGCTACAGTTGTATAACACCAGCAGAAGGTGTCTTTGATAAACCCATGAACACCCTTTTCCCAGCCCCCATCTCACAGTATGAAAAAGAAGAAGAAGAAAAAAATCAATGAATTAGCCGAGGCCCCAATAGATGCAGCCATGAATCTGTTATTCCATTTTATTTGTGCAGTACTTTGTGTTCTCTGCTGGGAAGCGCCTTTGTTTAAACACTCATTCATCCATGTTGGTGATGCACAAATATGTCAGAGAAATGCCAGCGTACACACTTACCCTCCCACTCGATCGGGATGCTGCCTTCGATATATTCATGTTCTGAAGGAATTGGGGCCTCTACCATCCGCTTGGCACGGACAAGTCTTCCTGGAACACCCCCCCAAAAAAACAAACAAACAAAAAAAAAAAAACAGCACGAGTCACAAAAGGATGCTCGACAATGATGCGTACAAACACAAGAGTAGTACAAACAATCACAATGAGGCACAATGCACTCCCTCTCGCACAGACACACACACACACTACAGACAGACATGCATAAATACACAGAGGAATGACAGCGCTGTGACAGGCCATGGATGATTACCTCGTGGCCCTCGGGCCCTTCTCCTCACATCTCGCTGAGTGGCTCCAAATCTGGGCTAAGCCTTTATGCAAATCAGCCTCCCTTTAACCCAACCAACCACAGCCCCCCTCGCTGACGTCCTCTTCCAATCGCAGCGCTCCGGCTAACAATGCCCTCCAAAATCAACATCAAGCTGAGCAGGAGACAAAAGAGGTCAGATATCACAGAGAACAGGAGAGGCACGGGCTGCGTGGAATATTAAGTGCTCCTTTCCCTATCTGTATACCGCATGACGCTCGCTAGCAGCAAGGCCACCGCCAATTATTTTGGCCGAATCTGCTGATTTGACAAGTTTGGCTGGCACACAATGACACAGAGACGGAGGTAGAAGGGACAGAAAGCACGAGTAAGACAATTAAAAGAAGATAGGAGGCGGGGGGGGGGGCGCTTCAGCACTCTGCGCTGTCTTCGCTAATAAGTGCTTCCTTTCCGTAGTTTCGCCTCGCAGGTAGCCGGATGTCCATCCGTTGCTCCCATCCCTCTGAGGAAGGATGAAGCAAGGAAGGTGGGAGGGAGGGAAGGGGAGGGGAGGGAGAGTGATGATGCATGGCAAACATGGCTAGGAGAGAAATGGATGGGCAAGGAAAACAACACGCTCCAAAACACAGACAATCTGTCAGGATTCCATCACCATCCCTCCGCAGCTGACTGGACATGGACAAATGGAGGCAAGCACCTCCATGCACACCGCAGGCTGATGGCCTTAATGTTTAACTCAGCCATAACAGATAGCCACGGCGCGGTGCCGGGTGAATGATGGCACTCTGAGAAAGTAGCGCCGGTGTCCTCCCTGTACAAACAGCTCCCACAGACCGGTGGACTGTGATGGCCGCTGCCTTACGAGGACGACTCCGTTCTATACTTTATCCAGCCTATACAGTAATCAGGTCAGCTAATTAGGTTGGTACTGCGTCGGTTCTGCTTTGGTTCCCACTAGAGTGTCGCTACAGGGCCTCACAGGCTTCCAGCGCCGCAGCTTCACTCTCCCAACACGCAGGTCGGACAAAGCCCTTATCAGCAGGCCGGAGCGATGTGTAAAACATATTCCGGCGCTCCCCCGCGTTTTTTGTTTACACGGAGGGCTTAAAATGTCTTCAGAGAAACTGTTTCCTGGAAAACTTCCCCGCGATAGCAGAACAAAAAAAAAAAAAAAAAAAAATGCTGTCAGCAAACAAAAGAGGGCGTTCTCCAGGCGATGCTAACAAATACATTTTAACAGGTATGCTAATCCCCAACAGATCCCATCCACATTCACGTTGGGTGTGGGTGGCGGTTGTACAGAAACGGCACAATTATGATCCAGCCCCCACAAGCAATGTGCTTAGCTCCGGCTAATGCCGAACTAATAAGCATACAGAGAATCACCCCTTTTTCTCTTTTCGCCTATATCTGTCTCTGCTAGGCTGCATCTCCCCCTCCACTCTGTCACACTCCAACACGGCTCTCCTCTTGTCGTGTAGCTTTGGCAGCATGACTAAACCCCTTCCACCACGGCTTTTATCCTTGGATTTGAATACCAAATACAGTATGTACATATATATTTATGAAACGTTGCTGATCCTCCCACCACATACACTCTGGGAGGAGGCCTGTCAGGCTGAGCAGGGTAATTATTGCGCGTATGATCTGGGACGACGGCAGCGAAAACACACACTGACCACGACAGGAAGCGAACAAAGTCCAAACACACAATGCGTCGATTAGTCCGTTAAGGGCAGCAAACTGATCTGGTCCAGACACATCAGTTTGGTGTTTCATGGCTTCTCAGGTCGACCACATTCAGTCTTAACAGATGAATTAATAATATTGTTCAACTCTCTGTTGATCAGATAAAAACAGAAGGTTTTAAAATGGGGAAATGCAAACAAACCGTGTAAAACGAGCAAACCAGCTACAAGTCCTCTGTCATCATGTGTCATGGTACTCAGCAGTTAGCACTATACAGTGATACGCCTTGAACACTCAGTGCCATGTTAATTACATTCCAGTGCATATGAATTGGTTTTGTTGTTTTTAAAGCTCTTACGTCCTAGCATTGTTGTTGTGACATCCGTTTTTAATTCAGCCTTCATCTTCCCCTTGACCACACACACGTAAAATGTCACGATGGCGTCTTGCACCAGTGTGACAGAGGCCAACATGTGTCTGTGCAGCCAATACTGCGCCTCTGCTGGTCCTTCTCGCCACACACACACACACACACAAGGTGAGAAGGATCCACCGCTGCTGTGGCTGGCATGAAGATACACCCTCATCCAAATGACTATTTATCACAAGCGAAGACAGGCAGAAGTGTCGTCTAGAGGTTGATTGCAATTTTAGGAATGAAGAGAGGCAATACACCTGACAGGATCATCGCAAAAGACCTGGAGAATCCTGGACTTCACTGGAGAACTGGGTGTAAGCAAACGTTCTGTCTCACAGTTCAGAGCTGAGTGCTTTCAGTTCTCGACTTTCACCCTGTGGCCTCCTTCTCCCCCAGGAGGAGAGAGGGAGGGAGGGAGGGAGAGAGGAATGACGGGAAGGGTGTTAGGAACTGTCGATCTCAGAGGGCCCCTTTGTGACAGGGCTGCCTTCTCATCACTCACTGGGGGGAACTACTTACCAGTCAAATGCACGCACTCACACACACACACACACACACAGAAACAACTGGCTGGAGAGTAGGCAGATTAACCTGAGGGACAGGAGCGAGGGCGCTGCCTCTTACCGTGAAGGACAAACGCAGCATTGCGTTGGAGAGGGGGGAGGGGCACGGGGCTGGAGGAATGAAATCCCACAGCATAAATATTCATGCGCCATCTCACCTGTCTGAGAGCGACTCATCTGTGAGTCTAGCTATGGAACCCAGGGGGGAGGGGAGGCAAGGAGAAAGGGAGGGGACAGGGAGGCGAGATGGGGTTGCCGTGGCAGCCAGATTGGAAGCCAATCAAACGCAAGGCACGCCTATCTGTCCCGTAGGTTTGAATAAGACGTGATGCGCTTCGAGGGCTGCTCTTTGAACCCTGAACACACCCTGCTAAACTCCATCACCTGCTTCAACACACACACACACACACACACACACACACACACACACACACACACACACACACACACACACACACACACTGATGTCAGGGGAGTGCACATCTGGGTATGGAGAGCTCTGAAAGTAAGAAAAAAGACAAACAGAATCAGCACCTCACGCCGACTGCCGGACCAACAACCTCGTCACCAAACTGAGAAGCGCCATGTTCACCTGTTCACCTGTGTGACATTCAATTCCAGCTCCTCTTTGCGACGTGAGATACAGCCGCCGGTTTTAAGCCCCACGACTGGTGGAGCAGCAAGCCATCATGATTCAGGCCCGGATGGAGCCGAGTGCATTTCTTTCCAGCTGAGCTGAGTGCCGGAGAGGGATGGGGACCAATCTGGGCCGGGTAATGGACAGCTTTATGAAGACAGAGTGATCCGATAAGCATCAGTGATACCACGGCAACCAGGTAGCATTACTGACACTCCCTCTCCCTCACCATCTCTCCAATCTCTTAACCTGAAAAAATGGGATGTGTGAGGCCTGTTACCATGGTTACCCAATAGCCCTGAGCCGTGTGATGCAGGAAGCAGTTTTGAGAGAAAAGGCCAGACGTTATTTTGCATCAGTTCTGGTGAGGGGAGGGGCTTAGGCATAAAGTAGGCCTGCTGCTGCTGCTGCTGCTGTTTTTTTATCATCATTGAGCCCTCATTCTGTTTGTCCCTGTTGCTGTCGATCCCACTGAGGCTTTCGCGACTCTCGGTAGAACAGAGAATAATTTATACAGCAGTAATAACATGCGGAAAAGAATACGGTGATTTCCCCCGTGTGTCACTTTTAACTAAACGCGAGCATACTTGTGGGCGGAGGGGACACCACACCCCTCCTCGCTTACACTCCAACCATCCTCTCAGAGTCATTGCCTTACAAACCAGGAAGTCCGTGTCCTTTGTGAGGCTGTGAAGCAGTGTGGACCCCCTCCTCTCTCTCTCTCTGGTTCCTCTGAGGCCCATGTGTGTGTGTGTGTGTGTGTGTGTGATGTCCATACACCAAGCTGTCCACCCCTTTCTATTCATCTCCATCACGCTCATCCAACCCCCTTCTGCTCCTTCCATTCCACCTTCAGCCCCCCC
>CAAKHB010000899.1:36403-71371 GCA_901007665.1 Aeoliscus strigatus
TGAACCCCCCCCCCCCCCCCTCTGTTAAACCTTCAGCCTGCTGAAACCTTTGACTTCGAGGGCAATGTCTACAGCCATCACATGTCTCCCATCGCCAGGAAGCACAGTCTCATTGCAGGTGTGTGTGGATACAGTCTGATCAAATGATTGATCCAGTGTTTATCCCGTGTCCCATCAGTGTGGGCTTTTTGCCTCCTTTTCTTCATTCTTAAGGTTAAACGTGCTGTGTGCCTGCATGAAACGGAAGTAAGCCAGAGCAGACATTACATATGTTCTCAGGTCCATTTTTGTTTAGAAACACTGTTGGAATCCATGTGTTACTTCACCGAATTACCAAGCAGGACCAACAGGTTACTCATGTGGGCTGAGTATGTGCTCATAAAGGTGCACCTTGGTGCCTCCTGTCAAATGCACTCTCAGGTTAACACGCCTGTCTAGAAGCCTCTTTGTGTTTTTTTTCTTTTCCTCCCAGATGCTTGTCAAACAGGTTGTAGATGTGCTGGAGTCGTCAGCTGGATCTTTAATCTTCAATCTGTTCCCAAAAAGCCATTTTGCCTCAGTAAACCTGCTTTATGTGGACATTTTATTTCAAAACCTGCTCATCATCTGTGATACTGTTTTGAATTCCACATACTTTTCCCATGATGCCCCCCCACCACACACACACACACACACACACACACACACATACATATACATGGTGGGTGTGTTATCTCATGTTTGTCAGGGGCTGGTATCATTGACTTGTATTTACCACACCTTTTGAGAACCTGGGACTCCAGTTTTTACCTTTCCGGAAGCACCTCAGTTTTACTCACACATGTTGCGATAACACTAGACGATGACTAAGTGGCATGTTTCACTTTTTAAACAATCTTATTGTGATCAAAAACAGGGTTTGAAAAGGTGTAACTGATACCAATGATCATTGATCACTGGTCAGTCGTCTGTCAGCTTACACAGGTTCCCAGTGTCCACAGCACTGGTCTGCATTTAGACCGATATCCAACACACCTGTGTTGTACTAAAAAGAATTGCATTTTTAAGCATGTATATACTTGGAGGCAGACAGCGCTGGGGGATCAGACATTATGAACTGGTTCTCGATGCCAATCCCTACTTGTGATTCCAGTATTTCTTTGGTTTTAAAAACAAACCTGCCATCTTGCTCTCCTTCAGCGGTATTTGTATTTCACGTTTTAGTCGGCACCAAGGACCCTAAAATCCAGCTGTGCGACCTGAAGTCCGGCTCACGGATTCATGTTCTTCAGGGTTAGTGTACAAACCACATACTTTCGCCTCTTTTTCTATTTTCCCCAAACACATTGCTGATAAACCATGACCTCTGCTTCAGGTCACAGAGCAGAAGTCCTCGCGGTGCGATGGTCCCCCAGATACGAGCACATCTTGGCCTCTGCCAGGTAAGTAGTTTTCCCTCAAAGATGCAGCAAAGAAAATGAGGGTCATGGGACAAGCCCACCATGTTGTGTCTCAGCAGTTCTTGATCTTTCCGTCCATCTGTCCCCACCGCGACCCAGAGTGAATGATAACAGCAGCACATCTCCTTTAGATTGTGCTATTCTCGTAGCGCTGTCCGTGAAGCGTACGCTGGGTACAGTCCCCACCTGTTTTATGGCACATTAACCCTGCTAATTAACCCTTCGGGGCCATAGCGCTGCTGTCTCTTTGGGCTGTAAGTGATTTTCAAAGTGGCACAGAGGGGACAACACAGACATTAGTGTGACATATATAGCGCCATGTTGGAAAAAAAGGCCTTGAAAACACTGTGAAGCTGATGAGTTTTTCTGCTTTATTGGACTGTACGCAACAACAGAGACACATAAACAAATAATTTCTCATTTCTCTCTGAAGTGCAGACAGCAAGGTGAAAGTGTGGGATGTTCGCCGAGCGTCCGGTAGTCTGTTCACTCTAGACCAGCACAATGGAGACAAATCAAAAGCCTCCTCTCAGGCAGGTACTGCAGCCTTAACATTCATTTTTTCTTCTCATTACATGATGGGTTTTATCATTTAGTGAATTGCAAACTGAATTAATTTACAAGATACCTACATGAAGACTGTTCTGGCAGCTGTTTTCCTGTCAACACTTCCTCTCACCTGGAATGCCAATGGGCGGTTTCAGAGGGTGCCAGAGGTGGCTAGAAAGGAGTTTCACCTGATAAAGATGGAAGTGGCACCTAATGTCACCTGTATTGTCTCTAACCCAGTAAACACGGCTCACAATGGCAGAGCCAACGGCCTGTGCTTCACCGGCGACGGCCTGTACCTCCTCACCTCTGGAACGGACGATCGTATGCGGCTGTGGAATAGCGCCACAGGAGAAAACACACTGGTAAGGGGGTGTGGATGTGGGCGTGCGTGTGCGAGAGTGAGTGATGTGGTCTGATAGCACCTGCAGTAGCATACACCCCTGCATTTCTTGCTATTGTCTTTTTGTTTGTGTTTTTTCTGGGAAAGAATCTTGTTTTTGAGGTCATTCATTTGAATTCAGCACACATTCAGCTCAGCTCTCTGGATCTTTTTCACACGTATGTTTTGTTTGACATATTGCCACCACTGACATGACATGTTTCTGTACATGCAGTCACCTCAAACAGATAACTTGACCCTTAAGGTCCACACCGAACGTCTACAGTATTCAGAGCGTCCATAGTCGATTTGTTCTTTTTCATGTTATTTTTCAAGGAGTGGCTCTGCTCAGGTCATAAAGTGTTGACCTTTGTGTGCCTTCCGCGTTGTGTGCATGTGGATCTCTGCAGAATCCGCTCCGTGTAAGTTCCGCCCAATTATGTTAGGAGACCCGTGCCTTAAAGGCCCAATTCCTGTTTGCTGCTCTACTGCACTGTGTAAGGGTTGCCATGGTGGACATCTTTCCATCCTTAGACTGTTGCTCAACACAGCTAAGAAGAGAAAGCACAGGTGATCCTTTGTCTTTCCAATCCAGACCAGACAAGTTTAAGTCTGGCCTGTGACGTGGACACAGACATAAATTTGGCCTGGTAATTGTTCACTGACAGGAGTGTTGTCGAAATTCAAACCGTTCTGACGACACATGATTGTGGTGGATCTCTGTGTATCAGATGATTTTTACAAAGCGCACTCTTTGCTTTATACACTATGTGGATTTAATGTGTCACCACAACCAAATGGCCTCTGGTTCACCTCACTCTGTAGAGGAAGGAGATATATATGTATGAAGAGATGAACATTCATTCCAAACCTTGTGCGTCTTGATTGTTTACCCACAGGTGAATTACGGGAAGGTGTGCAACGAGAGTCGTAAGCGCCTACAGCTGACTGTGTCCCGCGGCTGCAGCCCAGAATTTGTGTTTGTGCCATGTGGCAGCTCGATAGCGGTGTACGCGCTCCACACCGGAGAGCTGGTCACCATGCTTAGGGGTCACTACAACAACGTCGACTGCTGCGAGTACCACCCAGACTACCAGGTAAGAAGCAGTGGACGCCCAGTGTGACCGCAAACCCCCACCACAGCTCATATGGACAAGGGCTTCATTCCATTAATGGAACGACCAGACTAGACTACACACTACCAGAGTCCTCAGACTCTCTCAGCTCAGTGGAATGCAGCCACCATGAATGTTATTGATTTTTTTTTTGTATTTCCACATACAGTGCTCCTGTCTACCATCTGATAGCCTTGGAGCTACTAGCCATTTGCAACATGGTCAAGTTAGCGTTGCTGTTCTGATCCACTTTAGATGTAAATCCAGATCCACAATAAGCACTGTATATCTAGAACTGACTGCCTCATCTACCCATGTGTTTGTGCACTGTATGCTCGTCCCCATGCTGCTTTGTAAAGCATCTTTGAGTATTTAGAAAAGCGTTATATAAAATTGATGTATTATTATCATTATTAGATACTGGAGTTGTAAAATGTGCCATAAGTTCACCTGACAGTTTTGTGCTCATTAATTACTTTACTCCTGCTCCTGATTATGTTTGTTAATGCTGGTTTTCCCCCGGTGCTGCTTTGGATGTGCTGAGTGCTGAGGTCACGTCAGTGCTTCCGTTTTTTTTTGTTTTGTTTTGTTTTTTTGTGCTGTAGCTGGAGAACAATAACGTCACCTGTCTGGTATCCTTGTTCTCTGTGTAGGAGCTGTATAGCGGAGGTAAAGACTGTAACATCCTGGCATGGGTTCCTGTCCTTCGTACCTCTGATGTGGAAGAAGAATCAGACTGTACAAATAAGGTACAGCGATGGGAATTAAAACAAAGAAACAAATGTTTGGAAGAATCTGATGTCAACTCTGTCACACATTTGAAGTTCAGTTGTTCTTGTGACAACCAATCACAGATAATTATTGCGTCAGGTATGGAATTTCAATTATGACACTTCGGTTTAGTCATCACATAGTGGTGAAGAACACACACAGGAACTGCCTTACTGCATTCTATTAGTGTTTCTTTGATTACAAACAGCTGCAACCAGCTCTTATCTCTTTGACTCTAACAAGTTGGGACATTTCTCAGTTGAATTCAGATTCATTTTGCTGTAGTCTTTTTTTTTTTTGCACTGTTGCGTATGTCTGTTGTGTTATTTAATAATTCTATGTGAAAAGCGTCTGGTGATGGGGCAGTGACCCAGCAGCTCCCCTGAGCTGCACAGAGGGTGTCAGTGAGTTTCGGCTCATTGTTCAGCTCCCCGGGCCACAACATTGTTGTTGTTCCTTTTCAATGCTCATTTAAGTGCTACAGCTGTTTTCACAGAGAGAAGTTCTAAAACACGTTCTGCAACACGAGTTGGGGAACAAGAAAATGGAGCTATAGCAATGTGATATTGAAGTTGTGTTTTTACAGGCCGCTGCTGGCCAGTCCTCAGTGAACCCGGCCTTTGCTGATGCATGGAGCAGTGATGAAGATTAATGAAGCTCTTCTACACCTGTGGACAAAGCTGACGTAGAAGTGACCGTGCAGATGAACTTCACATACAGCTTGTCAGTGGTCAGCACCTCCGTGCAAGATGTGGGATTGGATATAGAGAAAGATTTCCTGTGCCATCATCATTACAGAAAATGGCCTTAATGTTCATCTCTGATATGTAAATAATACTGTCCTCTTTTATAATTATTGTGTCATGTCATTGTTGTTTTTCAGGTTATGTATCTTCTTGCCTTTTGTTTTTTTTTACTTAAGTTTCTAATAATCAAGAGGCTTATTTGTTCACCTGGTAATACACCATTCACTACAAATCATTTGGGACTTTTTCTTCGTCTTTGAATTATTAAACTGGCTCTTTATGGTTGGCAGGTTTTGATGATTTGACAAAAACACCCACCACTGTGTCCGTTTGTTTCGCCTCAACTGGTCAAGGCAGAAGACCCCCCACATGTAGGCTTGGGTCTGCCAGGGTTTCTTTGCCTGTAATAGGAAGTTTCGCTCGTTTCCATCTCAAGAGCTGCTCCTGTGAATGTTGGGTTTCTATCAGAATAGTCAGTTTGCCAAACGTCATGAGGTAACTTGTGATTAGGTGTACAAATAAATCTGACTCTACTTGACAAGCTGACATGATACCGACATGTAATTATGTTCCAAGTTTTCATTTGTATTTATGGAATATTTCGGCCAAACTCATTTTAGAGACGGTCTTTGAGCATGGCTTTGTCACTGGTTGCATTTGTTTCTCTTCCCTTTTGTGACTATTTCAGCAAAGAGTGATACTGAAACCCCTCAGTCTCTTCCACCCGCACAGTTTTACATGGAGTTTTCTTGCCATGTCAACCTCTGGAAACTAAATGAGACCTCGACCTGACCCAAAACCACATTGTAGCCTCATTGGGGCCTAATACAGTATTATCATTATTATTATTGTCTTTCCCATCCAGACTTTGATGACTGATAAAGTGACCAATGTTGTATTGTTCAACAGCAAAGGCTGTAAAACACAAGACAGTTCATTTTCCAGAAAGACCCCAAATGTCTTGATTTGCATATTCTTCAGACTATCTATTTTATCACAGTAGATACTATACAGCTGGAATGTACATCAAGTACTAATCAATGACATCATCAATACTGGTGAGTCGAGAACGATCACTTACTAAATCTGACGTTTTCAATGAGGCATCCCTCGGGAATGCGTGAGGATCGATGGGCAGCGGATTGGCCAATCAGCGGTCGGGAAGCCCCGACCGGAACCAAAGCCCCGCCCCTCCGCGATGGCCATAAGGAGAGAGGGGCGGCTGAGCGGAGGAGACACACCTGTTCGACGGCGGCAGGTGGACCGGCGCCTCGGCTACGAAGTACTGCACCCGGCGGCAGCAGCAGCAGGAGCCTTACGGTTGGTAGCCTGGACATTTTTATCTCGAATTTATTGAACCGGGAGTGAATTTGAAACGAAGTTGACCGAAGATCCGCAACAGGTGCGATGGCGTCAAAACGTGTCAGGGACGTTTCCTGCTGTCGGGAGCTGGAAAGTAGCTGTCGGACTCGTTTTCCTGTCGTTGCTTCACAGTTTCTTCACTACCGCAGTGATTTGTTGGGGGGGGGTCCACAGGTTTGGAAACTGTGAAACTGTCTCTCGTAGCGTCTCTTCCTTCATCCAGAGAATTGATTACTGATTGAAGTCGATTTGACGCTAATACTTTTAGCTAACTGGTGAGAGGCGTTTTAGCCAAAGTAAACTTCGCTGTGTGCTGAGTTGATTTGAAAATGTGGATTTTACCATAGTTGGGGACACATGCTTTACTTTATCTTAAACAGGCTTTCTGTTGGATGAATTAAGTGCATTTTCTCTCTGTCTGTATTTGTTGTTGTTTTTTTTTTTTTTTTTTTGTCCAACCTGTTTCCAAGCCTCTCTCACATATTAGTGATATCTTTTGTGGGTTTTTTTTGTTTTTTTTTAAATAAAACCTTGAAGCTTTGCTGGCTCTAAGGTCTAAAGTCACGTCAAGTCTTGCCAAGCCTCAGTGAATGCCAACCATGCCATTCACCCATGTCCCAGTTGCTTTCAGGTCGACACACCTTAAAACCTGTCATGTAGGCTTATGTGTATGTATGTATGTATGTAGTGTTCTTTCTGTACTTACATGGTCCCACCTAAACCTATCACTAGTATTCCAGGAAGCCGATGGCCAAACAAATGTTCAATTAAGTCTTATGGTTTCCCAAAAGCCTTTTTTTTTCTTTACCTCGTATACGTTCCAAATGTTGAAATGGGACATTTCATGAAACCAGTCTGGCCAGTTTTACGTCACTGGGGCAAACGTGGATCCTCAGACACAGTCCAACTCAGATTTTCAAGGATGAGCTTGATTTACTGGTGTACAGTGAATTTCCAGGGATGTGATTCCGTTTCCCCTATCAGGGTTAAAATGTCTGCCTAGTTCACCCTCAAAACTAAATTAACAACGTTGACGCTGGAGTTTTGTCTGTCCAGTGTTTAGTTTTTTTAAGTATAGGTTGGAACACTACTTTTTTTTTCTCCGGTAGTTTTTTCTTTAAAACTGTGTACGTGTCATGTTGATCTGAAATCAGTAGTACTGCCACTCATTGTACTCACCATACACTCTTGGCTTTGTCTGCCTCGGATGCTTTGAGGAGTGGCTGACTGTCCTCTGTGCACCCGCATACAGTTACGTGTTTCGTCATTTCAGAGATTAAAGTGCAAAACTACAAACTTATTCTACTCTGCTAGTAAGCTGACAAATGTAAACTTCTGTGTTGAGCCAGGACTGGTTGCTCATGGAGGAAATGACTCACTGATGGTGTGTTTAGTTCTGTTTTCTGTTGCACTTTCTATGCTGGATGTGATTCGACGTTTATGACCTGTCATTGGCCGTCATTTGTCAGCTAGTACTAAGTCGCAAAAGGACTAACCGTTGTCTTTGTGTTTCAGAGTGACAAGGATCTTGTCTGAAAATGGAACTGGACAACATAAAGACCTCAGCTGCACTGATTTATGACAGGTTCATCCAAAATGCAGGTGAGTTTCACTCTCCTGTCAAAGATAGAATGTGTTCAAGATGCTTCTGTTTGTGTCTTTGCTGCTGCATCTGAGATGTCTAATATCTCTGTTTCTAGATTCACGGACAGCGACCTGGCTACTCATGTCCTCCCCTCTCCCCCAAACGATCATCATCGCTGCTTATATTTATTTTGTCACATCGCTGGGCCCTCGAATAATGGAGAACCGCAAAGCCTTCGACCTCAAAGGAGTTCTCATACTCTACAATTTCAGTGTGGTGGCTCTGTCTCTCTACATGTGCTATGAGGTAAAGCTCTTTTCTTCAGCGTCCGTAGTGCAGACTTGACGTGAAGTGTAAGATCTGTGCAGGGAGGGTCACGCAGCCATGAGACAAGCTGTGGAAGTCCTCTGGAGACATGGAACTGTTCCTCAGTTTCTTTCATCTCTGAATATAGACTCTGTTGGCTGATTACTGACTCAGTGTGTTTATTTATTGATTGTGTCGAAGCAGCATTTTAAACCACTTAGCAGCCTCGTATGCCTGTGATTAACGCAGATTTCTTTTTAGTTCGTCATGTCGGGCTGGGGGACAGGATACTCCTTTCACTGTGACCTGGTTGACTACTCCAACTCCCCCCAGGCCATGAGGGTATGATGCTTCCCCCACACGCTGAGTTGACTAAAGCTTAATGTAAACGTTATCTGTCTGAATGCTAAAACAAAACAAATTAAGTGATGCTAAAATGCCAGTTTGTTTCCATGGAGGCACGGAAGTGCTGATTTTCTCTCTCTCTCCTCTAGATGGCAGCAACATGCTGGCTATACTACTTCTCAAAGTTCATCGAGATGTTGGACACTGTAAGTAACAGTAGCTATCAGTGGGTTTACTTGGTGACCTTACAGTGCCTCTTGGAGCATTTGGTACTTTTTTTTTTTTTTTTTAAAAGTGAATCCACGTGACAAATTCCACCCAATCTTCTCCCCAGATCTTCTTTGTGCTGAGGAAGAAGAACAGCCAGGTGACATTTCTCCATGTCTACCATCACTCCATCATGCCCTTCACCTGGTGGTTTGGTGTCCGGTTTGCTCCAGGTACAAATCTCACTTCTTTCTTTTTTAAGGTTCTAAACAGTTTCCATGTCATCGCATGCGTGTAATTCTCTGTCCGTCACACTCCAAATGTATCAGGTGGTCTGGGGACTTTCCACGCCCTGCTGAACTGCGTCGTCCACGTCATCATGTACTCCTACTATGGTCTCACTGCCATGGGCCCCAGCTACCAGAAGTACCTGTGGTGGAAGAAATACCTCACAACCATTCAGCTGGTACGTTCAGCTCCGCTTTTCTCTCTTACTCTGCTCTTCACTGGCCCGAAAGTTCTCACATGTCAAACTCCTTTCCTCTGTTCCAGATCCAGTTTGTCATGGTGACCAGCCACATCTCCCAGTATTTCTTCATGAAAGATTGCCCCTACCAGTTCCCTGTCTTCATCTACATCATCGGCCTGTATGGCCTGATTTTCCTGTTGCTCTTCCTCAACTTCTGGTACCACGCCTACACCAAAGGCAAGAGGCTGCCTAAAGTACTGCAGGCTCAGACATGGGCACACCACACCAATGGCGTCATGAACGGAAACGCCAACCATGAAAAAGATGAGTGATGCAGGACTCGGCCCATCAGGAGGTTCAGGGTCGGCCCCGCCTACGTAAGCAAACCGCTGTGGTAGTCAATGGGATTCGACCCTAATTTATTATTTTGTAACTTTTGATTGCTTTTCTACCTGCAACTGCAAAAGACAATCTTTCAATTCTGGCCAAAGCTACATTTAAGAGGCTTATTGAAGGGATTTCTTTTATGTTTGTATTTGTTTACACTGAAGGTAAAGCCTACATTCTGCCACGGAACACTCCAAATAGCCCCGTCTCTGCCACATAATGGTGTTTGTTTTTTAAATTATGTTTACTCTAGTCTGATTGTAGGACTTCACCAGACTGATACGACTGCAGGACCACTCAGCTCGACAGCCGATTACTTGACATGATCTCAAGACTTTTAGTAAATCCAGTTTTTGATTTTTAAACTTGTGCACTGAAAAGTTGAGGGTTGTGTATTTCACTGGGTCTAAGCTGATGGTTTTTAAAAGGTTTCGGCGTCACATGTCCTGCTGTTCAGGTCATTGTTTAAATAGTTCCAAACATATAGAATGGTGTGTGTGTTTTGTTGTTTTTTGATCATGTACGTGTAGTCCATTCTCTACAGCTTGAGTCACACATGCTGATGGTACAGATTGCAGTGAAGAGCTGTGTGGCGTTTTCTCCTGTGAAGCAATGCTGTGACCGAGATGACGGCTGAGAGGGACGGGCTGATTTGGGCCACTGAGGTTCCTGGAGGATCCAGAGCCGAGCGTTGTCTGTTTACTGTTTTTCCACAACAGCATCTTGCAGAAATGAACATTGTATTATAGGACTGCAAGGAATGATTCAGAATTTAGATGAACCATCCAGACACGTTTGTCGCCTGCATAGTTGAATGGCTACCCAGGTCTTCAGAAAGCTGTGGTCAGGCAGTGCCTTTTGTGTATTTATTATGATGATCTTAAGTTGAAAAGTGAACAGAACGCGGCTCCTCTGGTGATTGAGGGAGGAGAAGAGGTGCCTGCACACACACAATGATTTCAAGATCCAAAATGCTTTGTCATCTTGAGGTGAACATTTGGTTTTCTTTTCAGTTCTTTGGCAGAGCCCTTCTTGAGTTGCTACTGTAAGAATTTACTTGATGTGAAGTTGTTTATATTGTATTTTATATGTATTTATGTGAAATAAATGATGGATGTACTTTAATGTGTCTTTATCTTTTATTTTACTATTATTTGAAAAGTACTTCCCGTAAATGACACAAGGCCAGAGATAAAAATGTAGGAAAATCCCAGAAACTTGCGTTATATGAAAGGACACCTCGTATGAAGGCTACTTTGACTGTAGTGCAGTGAACCTGTTTGACCAGCGGGTGGCGCCAAGAGTTTCCATCAAATGATCATGTCGTTAATTGCGTCCAACAATTGTGTCACTTCATAGGCTGCAGCCTCCCTCGTCCACATTCATTGGGTGCATATGTCAGTTTATTCTCCATGTTATATACTCCAACGGACCAATGTTAACTCCATGTTAACGGGTTTGGCTTCAGACTAACAACTTTAACAAACCTGATGAAACAAAAATCCACCTAATTTCAATACAACAGTTCTTTTTGTTACCGTTTGATGGCGATCTGTGTCGGCGATCATCTTGTCAAACAATGTTGCTTGTGTCTGTGTTATGATGGATGAATGGATGAATCTCACATTTTCTCTCTTAACGACGATGGCCGATGAGGGCGTAGTGAACAGGTAGACAACCTGCCTAGCAGTTACTGCGTAACGCCATTGTTTTGGTTCAGAATGCGAGCTGCTCTGTCAGCTACATAAGTGTAAAAGCTTCTTGAGTGGTTGTGGATGGAACCAAGCACTATGCACCTCAAGTCAGTGAAGAACCTGACTGCTTGCAACTCGATATCTACTTCAGACTCAGGCAGTTCTGATAGCTCGAACGCCAAGACTGCTGTGCACGGCTCCAAGTGTGGTATGGTGGGTGTAGGGCAAGGGGCTAGTTTTTGGTTTTCCCATTACAAACCCTATGTGACATTTGTCATCAGAGTCTAAGACACATAGGTAACAACTCAGTTATTAAGGTCAGGTCCTCTTAGGACTCTTAGGACTGGGTTGGTAAAATACTTTATACAAACACCGATATGAGTCACAACAGGGATTCAAAGGTTTTTACTGGGAAACAGCATGTTTTTGTTTTGTTTTGTTTTGGTTTGGTTGACAGCTTCTCCAGCTTTGAACAAGTCACATGATTCACTCGGGCGACCAAAGCAGTTCTTTCTTCATGCATCATCGGTCATGTGACTTTCTCTGCACCAAAGCAAGCTTTGAAGCAGTGGTTCAAGGGAAAACGCAGCTCTGACTTTGTGTCAGATGGCCATCGCTAGTCTGAGGCATCACTGCTAATAATTGTCACACCAAAAAAAAAAAAGTATAACTTTGGTTTATACTTCTATAACGTGGAACTATTAAAGGAAAGTACATTTACACTGGACATTTGTATAAGTGCTGGGTAAATGACCTCAATCCCCATGAGGGAAACTCAAGTTGAGTAGGCACAGCAGAGGAAAGATTTAGCATCAGGTAAGATACACAAAATCATGTGACGAGTCGACTTACAGTGTATAATACCACGTTATACTGGATAAGTTAACAATGCTATTAACTTACTACTCGTACTGTACAGAATACACAAATAAGTGATGTCGCAACATGAACGCCGCTTTGTTACGTGATGGTACGCCGAGGGGATCCGACGCAACCAGAAAGTGCCGCGAAGGCTGAACCATCCCAGCTCGTGTTGGTTCATTTGGTCCACGAAGGACCCGGCCTACAGCCTCTGACGCAGTGGCCGTGGTCGACGGAGGCCAGTTACAGCCGTTGCGACGTTAGTTTGAGACACTAAGGCGGCCGGCCCCCCTCCTCGTCAGACTAAGGGTTTAGTCTGAGGAGGCTTTTTGTCTTAGGGTTGTAGGGGGCATTAAGGCTTCCAGGGATTATCCTGTCCCTGCTGAACTGACCATATATCATCAGCAGCCTTGCCTCCAACCTTCACTCTGCCTCCGTTCCTCCACTGGTGCCACCTGCGGCTCCGCCAATCAAACGCAGCGTGCTGACAGGTGTGTTCACGCAGCACAACAAAGCGCCGCATGGGGAACTGTTTCCGTCGTCATGGGAACCGCCTTGCGTACGGAAGTAGTGCATGAACTATTAATGCCTTTGGTCTCCTCCTTCAGATGAACTGTTGGTCATTTGTGTAGTAAAGTCTGTCGAGAGCTCACAGGTAGGTTTTCTGTCGGTGCCTTCGTGTGTGTGTTTGGGAGTTCAGCCACAAATCACTTAATGTGGAAATTAACCCTCGACGAGCATTTCTAGTCCTGTGTAGTCCAAGTGTTCAGAGAGAGAGAGAGAGAGAGAGATAGCCAGCCTATTTTCTTTAAGGGATAAAGAATATTTTAAGCTATTTTTTCAGTCCAACTTTTACGCA
Source organism: Aeoliscus strigatus (assembly GCA_901007665.1). Classification (NCBI taxonomy): domain Eukaryota; kingdom Metazoa; phylum Chordata; class Actinopteri; order Syngnathiformes; family Centriscidae; genus Aeoliscus; species Aeoliscus strigatus. The sequence continues at coordinate 49,481 of CAAKHB010000899.1, forward strand.
CAAGTATCGGGGATGCCATTGCTAAAAAAAAAACCCAACCAAAACTGATTACTGACCGATTTACTGGCCATTAATGATGACGTCTATCAATTCCTAGTTTATTAGCCAACTCAATATTGTCTCACGAGTGCCACGGGACTCAGCTGCCAGCTGCCGGTGCAGCAGCAGTTGCTTGCCTGTGTGCGTGCTTGTGCGTATGCTATATTTATCATATTTGCTACGATTGAGAAATGCATGGCGTCACACTGGGCCGTGCTGGCTCCATCCTGACTCTGGCTCAAATTTCAGTATCACACCAGCGTCCTCCGCTTTGCATACTGCCTCAACAGTACAGTGTGGTTGTAATGACACAGTGACCGGCCGCTGGCCATCGGTCTCACTGAAACCTCAGCAGAAACACAGTGCGGCTGCAGCAAGTCCTGTTTACACTCACGACTCACGACCGATTGTTTTCTCATAGAGCTGTGCTGGTTGTTTGGGCGTGTGTTGTGTTCCAAACTGATGGCATACAATGCCACGCTGGTTTTCCAGCAGGGTCGAAGGAGAACGGTAAACGGAAGAGAGAAAAAAGGAAGCGGCAGTAATGACACTTTGTCTTTATGATTGTTTGAGATCAACTGGGCTACAACACCATTATGCAAGGTAAGCACAAACACACGCACCCACACAGAAACGCTCACTGGTCCTCCACACATCCGTCCTCGCTCACTATCCGTCTCCTGTCTTCTCAGGTTCACCTCCATGGGTGTTTGTAGTGCAGCCCACCTTCTAGGTTTGACTATAGAGGACTACCACACTCTAGGGATCCACAGCATGGAGGACAGAACTCGACTGTTCCAGTTAATTCAGGTCCTCAAAAGCAGCGATCTGGAGAGCCTTGTGTTCCAAGATGGCGGTGATGAAGGTGGAACGATATCAGACAGTACTTTTCTTGGAGGTTATAAAGATAAACAACATATTTACGACGTGGAGGATGAAAATGGTGCTGCTGATAGTACACTAAACGCAGCCTCTTTATCCAAATCATGTGTACCCAGACGTCTGGATTTTACTTGTGAAAGTAGTGACTGTCATCAGACACTATTTTTTAGTCCAAGTCAAAATGATGAGCCAGTCGATGGTGAAGGGTCAAACGTACCCGTGCAGATGGAGTGCCATGCTTCCAGTGCGGCACTGTATGGCTACAAGGGGAGATACAACAGCCACAGCCCATCTCACCATCACACGGGAGGAAATTCCAAGTCCAGCATCCACGGAGGAATTTCCACGTACAATTCTCAGAGCGTCCCATTCCACAAGCCCAGTCGGGCGGTCGCACCGGAGAAGCTGAACAGCAAACCGCTCGAGTACAAAGACGGGAAAATAATGTACAGGAAGAAAAAACTCTTCCCAGAAATATTCAACGATGGGACTGGGGAACACATGGCGAAGCCACCATCTGTTTACGAGTCCAAAAAACCAGATGGATACAACTATGGACTACCCTTGAGTACCCCCCCTGTTTCAAACAAAAAGTGAGTGTCAGCGTTTTACTCTGTACGAACAATAGGACATGAAAGAAATGTCCTATGATGCACAGACGTTCTCGGACGTAATCGTTCGTTTGTGCGTTGCAGGCACAAAGGGGAACCCCGGATCTGCGTGTGTGTGAGGAAAAGACCTCTGCCATGTGCCAAGAGACGGGCTGAAGAGATAGATGTCGTCACAACTCTGGAGGACTGTGTGATTGTCCATGAGGCCAAAGAGGCTGTGGATCTCACGGAATACATCCTGCAGGTAGACGCAGTGGGGGAAGCAGTGGGGAAGCACTTGAAAGCGTCTCACGGAAATTGATCTCACACAACTGTGATGCCTATGAAATACCAGTTATGATGACAGAAATAACGTAGAAAAAGTATTTGACGAGTAAATGCGACTGGCCTTGTGAGATCCGTTTGCTCTCTGGTCCCGGCAGCATCGATTCTACTTTGACCAGGCGTTTGGCGAGGAGACCTCGAATGAGCAGCTGTATCACAGAACAGCGAGTCCCCTGGTGCAGCACATGCTCAATGGGTAGGGGTCGTGGCACAGTTTCCGCTTGTGAATCATTCGTCCACAGGGTTGTGTTGTGCACTGCTCATATCTTTATCTTTCACGCCGCTCGTGCACGTAGAGGCAAAGCCACTTGCTTTGCATACGGCCAGACAGGTGCAGGGAAGACTCACACCATGTTGGGCTCATCCGCCGGGGAACCAGGCTTGTACGCGCTGGCAGCCCGGGACATATTTGCCCACTTCTCGACATGCGCCCCCCCACCGGTGTACGTCAGCTTCTTTGAGATCTACTGCGGTCAGCTGTACGACCTGCTGAACCACAGGAAAAGGTGCGTGTCGTTTGAAAGATTTCAACTTACGTATTGCTCAAGACTGCTCGATTTTTTTTTTTTTTATTATAAAGCTTAATTCTTTCCCCCCTACTAACCGCTCCTTTTCCCTGCTCCCTTCTGTAGGTTATTTGCCCGGGAGGATGGACAGAAGGTGGTTCACATTGCAGGGCTGCGAGATGTCAGAGTGGACTCAGTCAACTCACTTCTGGAGGTTGGACTTAGAAAAGGAAAAATGAAAATACCTTTTGAAAGATCCCTCTGGAACGCTCCTCTCCTTTGCCCTTTAAGGTGATCGCACATGGTTCAGAGGAGCGCACACAGGGGGTGAGTGGAGTGAATCCAGTCTCCTCTCGCTCCCATGCCTTGCTTCAGATTCAGCTCAGACATCCCAATCAACAGATAATTGGCAGGTGGGAGACGATGTTTGATGTGTGTGTGTGTGTGTGTTTGTGTGTGTGTGTGTTAACCAGCTGTTTTCCCAATTGACTGCTGTGTGTTGGTTGAACTCACTCATTTTGGCCTAGAAAGATTTAAGACACATATGGGCTTGTGTGTGGAGAATGTGGTTTGTAGACTTGGCGGGGAGCGAGAGGGCATCAGATACCAACAAATCCGACCGGCAGACCCGTATGGAGGGAGCTGAGATCAACCAGAGTCTGCTGGCTGTAAGTGACACACACACACACATTTGTCGAGTGATGCTTTTAAACACTCTCCCATTTATCTTTTTTGCTCAGCTTAAGGAATGTATCCGATCCCTTGACCAAGAGCAGTTGCACACACCGTTCAGACAAAGCAAACTTACTCAGGTATTTTGGTCATTCTTCCTTTCAACGGTTCTCACTAATGTGAAAACATTAAATAAATCCTCCAGTGTCTCACATTGTTGTTGTTGTTTTGTTGTCATGGCAGGTTTTAAAAGACTCCTTCATCGGTAACACAATGACCTGTATGATTGCCAACATATCGCCTGGTCAGTCAGCCACAGAGCACACCCTGAACACGCTACGATATGCTGACCGGTGAGTGTCACTATTAGTTCTTCCCTTTCTCTCCATACTTTATACTTACTATTTCAGACCTGTAGTGGTGCATTTTGTACAGATCATGTCTGCTTAATTCTCCTTAGCGTGAAGGAGTTACGGGGACAAGGAGGACCAAGAGGATTAGGAAGGTGCAAGCCTTCCTCCCCCAAACATGACCTGTCTAACAGTACAAGCAGCAATGTTAGCGCCAGTGGGAAAAGTCCGCCCAAAAAGCTAAAGACTGGGAAACGAGCAGCTTTTGGCCCACCTTCCTCCATCCCAAAGATGCTCATCGGAGGTCCGATCGTCTGCTCCACTCCGAGGAGCAACACAATGGAAGAGGACAACTGGGACAGGGCCAAGAAGGGGATTGGACTGCGACAGTTAAGTCCAGTCCGAGGGTCACTGGTAATAAGGGATACAAGGCAGAACAGACAGAGCGAAAGTAAGAGGGACGATAGAGAGAGAGACACGAACCAAGAGGCGCATGGAAGAACTGGCTATCAGTCGGAATACGGTCAAAAAACGGAGGCATGTCAAGCAACCGCTGAGAAGCTTTATTCTTGGAAGGTGCCAAAAGACGAGGCAGCCAAGAGACCAGTGGAGACCACAAGTGATGCGCAAGTTGAGGTGGAGAGGACAAGGGAAAACAATTTTCAGAAGCTTGACGAAAGGAACAAGGAGAGGGAGAAGCACCTGAAACAGTATCACCAGCAGCTGCAGCAGTTTGTCCTCCCATCTGACTCCTCCTCTGATCATCTCTCACCATCGGCATGTCTGTCTGTCTCCCTATCCAATCAGTCGTCTCTCTCCTCCTTTGTCGCCCCATCGTCCAATCTTTCCGATCAGATGTATCCGGGTTTCGAAGAGGTCTTGAACGTGTACAAAGCCAGGGTTGAGTTTCAGGCCGATAGTACGAGAGGACAGTTGACCCTGCCACATGGAGAGATCTCTGTGCAAAGTGAAGCCTCTTCCTGTTCGGGTGGAAACAGGGCTGGACCTGGTGATTTAAGCCAAGATCTGTTGGTGTCTTTCCAAAGAACAGTGGAAGGGTTCGGAGAGGAGAGAGGCAAGAGTGAGAAAAGGAGGACACAAGAAGCGACAGACCAAGGTGTTGGGGGAGTACCGGCAGGTGATTGGCATCTGGCTGAGATGGAGAAGGAAGAGATTCGGTGGACTCGAATGACGGAACAGGCAGACAGGCTGTCGGCCGCAATGTTGAGGGACAGAGGTAAAGTCGTGTCTCACAGCTATGATTCAGGAGAGCACGCAGAGGTGGGTCAGAAAGGAACGGACCCCCCGGTGGATGGAGTCTTCAGCACAGAGCAGGGTGGTTGTTGTGGCATCGGTAAGAGTGAACCCTTCAGCTACGCTCCTGCCGAGACGGAGCATCAACAAGCTCCAGCAGAGCGACCCCTGTCCCCAGACGGTCAACACACCGATGGTCTTCAGCCACCAGACAAATTCTGCGATCTCTCCCTGAAATCCAAACATACCGCATGCATGCCCCTACTGTTACAAACCCCCCCACAAGTAGTGCCATCAAAGTACAGACAGGAGAAGGAACCGCTGACTGCTGCTAACGTCAGAGGAAGAGAATCAACCACGCTACCTCTTACCTCCGTCACACAGGACGGATGTAAAGTACCTGTCGAGTCCCTTAACGCTCAGGTCGACGCACATCCAGAGGTCAGAGCCAAAATGTCAGTTGTGCCTCAAGAGGAGACCTCTGCCGTCTCTGTCAGCCACATCATGGACCCCCGTAGCCTGCTCGACGTGGACCAGCAGGCTGCCACCGCCTCACTCCGTCAAGGGGAACAGAGCAATCCTTCATTCTGTCCAGCTGAGAGGAAAGACGACAAAAGGGAAGGGGACAAAGGGAGTCTCATACGCTTGGAAGAGACACTCATGGAGACACAACAAGTGAAGGTTCTCTCCCCTACTTTGTCTGACGCCATGACTGCCGCTAGTCTCACTAGAGGAGACAGATGTCCGAGTGTCTTTCAACTGGACAAAGGGGACATTCAGATGTCCCAAACTCAGCCAGACGTCGAGACCTTTGGCAAACCGGCATCCCCACACAACACCTCCCCCTATGCGTCTCCGCAGACCACCTCACCCTGTCTCCAGCACGCTGTGTGTGGTGCCACACCGATTCCACCGGAATATGCTCACAGCACCCACCAGACAGAAGGCGCCATTGCTCACTTGAACTCAGATGCAAACCAGTGTCATTCACTGCGTAACTCTGATAGCGCACCTCACATGAATGGCCGTGCAGAGCTGAATGGTCAAGAGGGTTCCAGCAATCAGAATGTTGGAACCATAATTAACCTGGTCACCCTGAGCCACTGGAATCATGCTCAGTAAGTATCTTCATTTATTCCTTCTAGATCCTATAATGAGGTTTTTTTTTTTTTCAAACAGATTTATGCATATTTCAGATCATTTGGAAGTCTTAGATGTAGTTTGGTTTGAAAAAAAAAAAGGATTTTTCCGTGTATAATCCCATTCACCACACACTTTCCTCCAAACAACCAAACCTCAGATGGCGTGTTGTCCAGGCCCATTGGGAGCAGCTAGAGGAGATGGAGGCTTTATGTTGTAAAGAGGGGAAACTTATCTGCCAGCAACCCGACATGGTCAGAATGAATCAGATCCAGCTTAGTGGCATTAATTATTCATTTTTGTTTCATTTTCTTCTAAAAAATACGTTTTAAATGACTGCAAATGATTAAAACATATATTCAAATGCCTCTAAGACGTTTTTCTGTTTGCATTGTCTCACAGGCATTTGGGGAATATGTTCACAAACTGGAGGAAATCATGGAGGAGAAGGCTCAGAGTGTTCACCGAGTCAGAACTGAGCTGCAGCTATATCTGAAGACGAGCCCGTCCTCCGACCACCAGCACAAACTGGACAAAGATGACTATTTTCCAACTGCGATATAATCAATGAGAAGCGATATATTTGCATTTCTCAGTGCCCTGCAGGCTAAAAAGATGTGTGTTATTTTTAACTCTGAAAATACTCTTCCAGTGTAGTTTTTCCATGTTACTTAAAACTGGAAGACTTAATTGAGAATTACACTAATATTACTTGACATTTGTAATACCATATAAAGTATTGAATGAAATAACCGTACCAATTTAGCAGAAAGATGTTAATGTTTTTTGTTATTTTGTGTGTGTGTGTTTGTGTGTGTGTGTATGTATGTGTGTGTGTGTGTGTGTGTGAGAGAGAGGAATACACAGTAAGGATTTATGTCCTATATGTTTGTTTGTTAATGTCATCTCAACATGGAGGGAAATGCTCTTCTGTGGAAATGTGGATGACCTAATCTAGGTACGTAAAGTCATTTATATATGTTCCAAGCTATGTGCGCTGAATCTTTAGCTCAACTGAAACCACCACGAACGGAGTTCCCTTGTGTATCAGACCAAATAGTGTTCTCGCTTTTGGGCTTGGCTGTTTCTGAGTTTCAGGTAGAAAACTGATTGACATCAAAAAGATTCAATACTATTACTAACTATGTTTTGTATTGTTCTATGAAAGTGGCTGCATGTTGGTTTAATAGGTGATTCTTGGTGCGGAATTTGCCAAAGCCTTCAATTTTATTTTGTGAAATTTCTCCATTAGTAATTTGTGGTGAGGCCCATCAGCCAGGATATATTCAAATGGTATTTAGTAAGTATGGAGTTGAGTGTTTGAGGCTCATGTCCAGATTTGAAGGTTAAATTACATTATCTTAGTCTTGCTGCATTCATTCCAAGGCAATGTGCTTGTTGTTTGCTTGAAGACGTTTTGCCACTTGTCTGAGAATCTTCAGTTCCGAGCTGACTAGTGGGGAGTTCTGTTACTAATACTAAACTGGGTCGCTCCATTGTGTTTGAGTCAAGAGAGCCATTGGGTCACTGGGTCGTTAGAATTTAAAGTGTCCCAAGTACTGATCTTAGGACTGCATCTAAATGCTAGATAAATAATGTCTCAGACCCCCCTCTGTTGAGAGATGTTTTTTTTCTAATTTAACCAAAAATGGCCTCATCTGTCTTCCCTGGCCAGCACATGACAAAATGTGGGGAAATGTATTAAAGCAAATTAAGTCCAGATACCACCAAATTAACCCAGCAATGGACACCATGACCGAGATGACAAACATTATCTTTGTGCTTAAAGTTGTGAAAAAATTCCAGGCCATAATTTAATTAAATGTTTCCATTTTGTCCATTCAATTGCCATCTTATTTGCTTGTTGATTATAAGATGATGAATAAGACACCAAAAGTAATGGCAGCGTGAATGCGCACTCTCGACGGGTTACGCGCACGCCCAGCGCGCCGTGTACCACCTGACCACGTCGGCCCCTGTCGTTTGGCGGTGTCTACTTCACGTTGAACAACGGCGCGGTGGGTCACGTGACAACATCTGCTGCTGCTGGCTGAGCGAAGCGTGTTAGCAGGTATTGGGCAAACGCAGTAATTGTGTTTTAATAGAAACCTCGGCTTACACGTCTTATCATATAACTCGGTTGGTCAAAAGAACAAAATCGACGGAGTTAGAGACGTCGTTCGTCCTGTTCAGTGGTGAGCTAACTAAGTCGCTAGCTAGCCTGTGTTGTATCCGGACTGTAGTGCTGCATTGTATGCGAACAGGCCGTTCACATGCCGGGGCTGTTTGCATTCCGTTGATAATTATCCTAATTTGACATAATCCTTAATATTGGATAGCTATTACCCCCCGCATATCAACATTACAGTCGCATCGATTAACTTTATGACACACAACCTTGTATATCGAATGTCAGAGCTCGACGCGTTTCTTTCGTTTCATTTCTATTAGCCTCTTGCTAACTTTAGCCTTAACTGCCACTGAGGTTTTCGGTAGCTTCTCAGTTCTTCACTAAATGTCGCGTGTTCGCACTTTTCGAGTGTGTTTGTTGAGGCTGACTTGGTGGAGTTCTGCGAACATTGCTACTTACATCCCTAGTGTACTTTATTTCCTAATTGCGGGGGACATTACGAAGTGTGTGTGTGATTCGCGGAACAAAGACAAATGGTGGCTAGCCGGGCTAAAACTAGCCTGAGCTAGTTGACCTAGCATTGACTGTGGTGTGAACAACAAATATATCACACAAGCATATTGTAGTCATTTTCCTGTTTAAGATACTGATTTGGTGTATTTGTCCCGTTAAGCTATGTCCGTGTGTTCAAACAATACACAACTTAAAAGTATTGTCTGTGTGTCGAAGGTATTTATGTCAGACAATGGTGAGATCGTAACCAGGATCATTCTTTGCGCGCAGGGAGGTGTCACAGATTATATATTTTTAAGTAGGTTTCAAAGTAAGTTGTACGAAATATTTAAATGCACTCGGACAAGAGTCCGATATATACAACTTTAGGCAACATTATGAATACTAATCTATAATTTGGTTGCTAATTGATTTATAGTTATTTTGGTGACTTGCTAAAATTCCACAGGAACATTTGCTCATGTATGCGCTGGTGTTTTGAATGTGAAAGGAAGAGATGGTTGTAAGTTGACACCTGGACTGTTCCCCCTTGGCTGGTTAAATTTAACCCAGGAGGTGGGGGCAACAGATGGGGGGTTATAGTCTTACATGGCATACATGACAACAGTGAGTCTCAGTCTGCTCACTAATTCAGCGTGCTGTATTTACACATGGGGCAATTAAGTTTTACTAGGAAGTAACTCTAGAAATTGCAGTCACAGCACTTCACGTTTGTCTTGTCTTCCTTTCTCCAACAGATTTTTGTATTTTGTACATACATTGTTTTGTATATACTGTATATGATGACTTCAGTGGTCAGCAATCCAGCCCGGGGACCGAGGGACAGAACACTGCCCACTACCACACAAACAACACAGCCACAGAAACAGATTCAGGTGGGTTTCCACGATCGTCTATGAAACTGTGTTTACACCTCACACTTGCAACCAATCCTGTTCTTATAAGGGATGTTATTTTCAGGTTTAATTTCCTGTGGTATTTTGTTATTGTCGGTGTTAGTTTTAAAGTGGTAGGTGTGTACAATGACTGGCAGATAGTAGTGGCTCTTTATTTTGGCAGTATTCACCAGTTTGGCAGTTTGAAATGTAGAGACAGGAAGCACAGATATGACACGAAGGAGGGGCATAACAGGTCTGTGGATGTTCTGGTTTTGTGGTATGTGTCTTAATCTGTTGGCCACCAGGGTGCCCCAGTTCCACTTCTTTTATTTTTAGATAACTGCATCATTCATTATGTATATTCACCGGGGTTGTAGAATCTTTTTATTGCAATAAGTGGAAGCAAATTCCCTCCTTCCAGGGTCATTTTGTCTCATGTTTTGTTTCACGATGGAAACGGGGCTGTGTGTTTCATACGTTTTCGTTCTCCAGGCCACAGCGGAACAGATTCGTTTGGCCCAAATGATCTACGACAAAAATGATGCTGACTTTGAAGACAAGGTCAAACAGGTATTTTTGGTCATACATTATTTACATTAAAACTCTGACAATGGTCACAAAAATGAAATTAACCTTTTGTTTCTTCACACTCACAGCTGATAGAAGTAACTGGGAAAACTCAAGATGAGTGCATGGTAGCCCTCCACGACTGCAATGAAGATGTGAACAGAGCCATCAATTTTTTGCTGGAGAGCACCTCTGACACAGTGAGTCTATTCAGACCACCACATTGTAATTCGGCAAAACATGGATAGCGCTTGTTTGTTTATCCATCCAAAAAACAATTCAGGATTACAATAAACATTCTGCTGTATTGTAAAGGCACAAATGAACTCTTTAAATATCAGAACTCCTGGGAGACTGTGGGGAAGAAGCGAAGCCTTGGAAAAGAAGGAGGATTGTCAGAGATAAAGGAGAGTAGTAGGGAGAAGAAGGGAGGAGAGCGGGAGGTTAGCCGTGGACGTGGGGGAGCCAACAAAAGGGGCCGAGGTATCAGCCGAGGCCGTGAGGGTAAGATCATTTCTATATATCCTGTTCAGGGGACTATGGGCATTAATTGTGGCGATGTTTGTTCCTCACTGGTTTTCCTACTTTATTTTCTGTTTTTGCCACTTCAAGTCTATGTTTTGCTGAAGATTAAGTACTATTTAGTTGTGATGTCAATTTCCTTGTTTCCTGTTGCACATGTAGGTCGTTTGGAGGAGAATGGGTTTGAGGTGGCTCCTGGAGAGAGAGGGGGAGATCGTGGACGTCGGGGGCGGGGAAGAGGTGAGTACAACAATTTTTTTTATGGTGGTATCGAGTCCCAATTCAAGGCAGGACAGTGAAATAACGGGGGAGTTATCATTTTCTAGGAATTATTTGTCATATGTGAGCTAATATTTGTGACTTTAGTCAAGCTTGGATTGAGATGGAAGAATATTCAGCAGATGTCATTTGGTGGTGTGTGCGTCTTCAGGGGCAGGGGGTCGAGGTAGAGGAAGAGCAGCTGCTGGCAACAGGTTCTCCTCCCAGGCAATGGGGTAAGAACATTTGTCTAGTTTCAGTCTTCATGCTGAAGTAGGATGAGGAGGTGGTGATGGCAATTACAAGCACATATCTTAAAACAAGTATGTGGAAAACAAAGTTACTGAACCTCATGGCAAAGTTTTTTGTTAAGGGCAGCAACACATAAGTCTCTTCATATAGATTTTTTCCCCTCTGCCCTCCCTCTTGTAGCACCTTCAACCCGTCTGATTACGCAGCTAACGCTGGAGGTCGCCAAGAGTCGTGGGAGGGTGACGGCAACGAACCTGCTGAAACTGGTAAGAAAAGTAAAAACTTCACATGATTCGCCTTAGGTGGACAATCATTTTTGATTGTGCAGGGATGCACAAGAGTCCTGTTAAGACGTCACCATCAGAGAGCCAGCAGCATTTGTTCTCCCACCCATTATGTCACTGCATACTTCCAATCATCAGAGACTACAGTCTCTGTCTACAGTGGACGCTCCTGTTTGACACTGATCAAAGCCGTTTTATCGTATTTTATCACAATGGTTTTATATACGTCCAGGTTTCTGCTCCATGTATGTCATGATCATCTTTATCTGCACATTGACTTGAACCGTGATTTGCATACAGTACATTAGGAGTGCTTCTTCCAGACAAACTCCTGAGTTGTAGTGTGCGATGGTTGTGCAGCTGTTTGCGTGCATGTTCATTTGACACAGCACCTTCTGCTGGCTGACCTCGAATCAGAGAGAGTTCCACAAATGATCAGTTGTTGGATCAGAGACGTTCAAATAGTGTACACATTTGATTCAGGTTACACTGCAGCAGTGAGGTTGCAGTGTTTTGTCACTGCTTTGGGCTGATTGACACCAACTGAGAACATTACTAACATAGCTGCTCCGCTGCTACTTTAGGAACATGGACAGGCAATACAGAAGACTGGACAACAGAAGACTGGAGTGAGGATGTAAGGCAGCACTACTACTACTACTATTGTTGAACACGCTCACGACTTCATTTGCAGCCTTTGATCACTCTTTGTCCATATGACATGTTTGATAGATATTTCTTTTTTTATCCTTGCTATGTCTCATAGTTGTCTGAGACCAAAGTATTCACTGCCTCTACTGCTCCAGGAAACCACGTCACACCTGGACACAAGTAAGATGCGCCCACAAGTGTGCTTCTGCAAAAACAGACTGTGTTGGAGAGATGCTAACTTTCCTTCCGCTTTTGTTCCCCCCCCTCTCCTTTCACTTGCTTTTCTTCAGTGTGGACCTGGCGAACTTATTGCCAAAGGCCGGTGGGGGTTCTGTGGAGAATGACTTTGGGATGGCTGATGGGCCCTCGGCTGAGGATTTGGCCCAAAGTTTGGTTTTCACCAATTCCCATCACAATGGACGTACGACAACACACAGCTACGCACATGCTACAGCCAACACCTACGCCCATGCCGCCTCTTCGAGTACCACCTACGCACACGCTGCACTGGTACGGACAGCTATTCATGTATACCTCCCACCAGGAACCAACAAATACTCATGTTCATGTACCTACTGCGGTGTGGTAGCAGAGTTATCTCCATTGTTGCCTCTCATCCTACTAGTCTTCAGTCCTGGGTTCTGGCTTTGGCTCTCTGAATGCACCCAAGCAGACAACTGCCTCTGACATCAGGCCAGCAGAGCAACTCAACGGACCTCGGATTGGTCAGAGACCAAGTCAGTCGTTGGCCACCGTGAGCAACGGCAATATTTCCAAAGATACAGTGCCACCTCCGGCACAAAGCCCTGCTCCAGCCTCTTCAGAACTCAAACCGCAGAGACTGGAGAACGGCCCTGTTACTTCTTTACACAGTAAGTCGGACTACAATACCAAACCAGCCAGTACAGTGTGTAGTGACATTGTTATTTAACCTGTGGTTCCTATTTTCTCCAGTGGAAATGAAGCTTCAGCCCGAACCATCAGTGGTGCTCAGCCAGCTGGCGCAGAGGCAGCAACAGTCACCCATCGTTCCCACCACAGAGCCTCTGGTTCTGTCTCACCATCAGGCTTCAAAAGTCCCCACACCGCCAGGTATTAGAGCACAACACAGTAACACTGTTATTTTAATCAAGCTGCCAACCACCGTTAAAGTTTTTTTAGAGGTTCAGTAGTTTCAGTTCCTGAAGCATTTTGGAATTTATGTTTGCCATCTTTTCTTTGTTTTTAGGTCATGAGTCATCTGTCCTTCCAGTAAGAGATGGAGCTTCTCCTGGAGTGAAACTGGCAGGCATGGAGCCTCCGATCACAGAACCTCCTCTGAGGCAGCTTAAGACACAGAGACGCAGAGTACCTCCTCCCTCAAAGGTCCGTTCTTCTGATACGAACGTTTATTCAACACAAAGTGCAATAACTTGAATCATTCATGAAGTGGAATAGATCTATTGATTCACTACTCACTTCCTTCCCACAGATTCCCTCGTCCGCAGTGGAGATGCCAGGTTCAGCTGATATATCTGGCCTGAACGTGCAGTTTGGAGCTCTTGACTTTGGTTCTGAGACAGGTGGTGGAACAGTGGACATGACACAGTCCGAGTCACTCAGGGAACAAGTCCCAGCTCCAGCGGTTCCAGCACCCATGTCTGTCCCCACCCCACTTCCAACCCAGCAGCCACAGAGCAGCCTGTTCTCCAAGCCAGGATCTGTGAGGTGTGTGTCTGAGAGGCACAGCTTTGTATGGTAAATTTGTCTTTGACATGTGTTTTGGTAGCATGAAAGGAAAATAATGCCCCCCTCCATTTTTTTTCTCAGTTATTGCTTGAACCTGTATTAACACCCACCTGTCCTGTGACGCAGCTTGTCCGCCGTACCTTCAGCCGTGGCAGATCCCAGCTTCCCCTCACCATCTTTGGGCTTACCCAGTGCGACACCCTCCCCCTCCCTGAGTATGACTGGTGCAGCTGCTCAACCCTCCTCAGCAGCCCCCACCACAGGCAGCCGCATAGAAAGCAGTGGCACAAGGTCGCTACCACCTCATCTGGGCTTCTCTCAAAGCAAAGATGTCTCCTCAGCTGCTGCTGGACCGCTCACTGTAAGAACACAGACAAGGAGACAGTTGGCACATGATTTGTCTGCTCACTGCTAAACCAAAACGGTTGTTTTTCCCAGAATGGATACAGCAGTATGAAGACACAAAGCACACAGGACAGTAAGTACACACTACACACAGCATTGTCAGGCATATGTAAGTGTGTAATTACAAGTGTTTTCATCGAGTTCATCAAGAGCTAAAATTTGTTTGAGAACCTTCATACACCGGCTGATATTAGTCTTTCACAAACTTTTGAGTAGCAGTGTGTACAAAGATACATTCCTACAAACATACTCCCAGTCCTTGTGTAGTTCCCTGTAATAGTCTTCTGCCAACTTTTTTTATTTTACTCACCTCACATTATCATCAAACCACACAAGTTTCAACTACCTTTCTCTTATGTCTTCAAACCAGCAACATCATCGAGAATGGTGAAGACAGAGTCCCCCATCATGTCCAGTGACAGTGGCCCCGTCCACCACCTCCCTTCCCCTGCAGCCGCTCCTCCCCACCCAGCTCCGATTCCCTCTCTCAGCAGGTAAGACGCTTAGAGAAACCTTTTAGTTGCTCACTCACTTGTGGAGTTAATGATGGCTTCAAGCACATATCTTAATCCTTTAATGTGGAAGAAAGTTTCACTGAATCTCCCTGCCCATATTTTAAGTAGATTTGCTGCTTTACCATCTGTAAACAAGTTAACAGAGTCACTCCTTTGTTTTTAGTCACGTGAGTGCACATTCATCTGGACCGGCCCACACCACCAGCTCCTCTCTTACAGTAAGTGTGTCTTCATGCACACAGATTCCATTTGCATCACACCCCCATAGCTCCAAATTAAAATTAGAAGTAATTACTACAGAGTATTATTTGTAAAGACCTCTATCTATAAAACAGGTCTGATCATTTCGGGGCTGTCACTCTGTTCCAATTAGGTAACTGAGGAGAGCAGCAGCACCGTCAGTCTCCATCCTTTCTCATCAGCGTCCAGTCAGGTCCACAATCCCAGTCTGTCAGCACCCCTCGCTGTCAGCAGCTCTAGCACCAACGCCCTGCACCCATCCGGAGCACCGGGTCTAACTCCTAATGGCACAAACTCCACAACAAATGCCACTCCCTCTGCTGCAGGCAGCCGCACAGCACCCTTACTCACCACCTCCGGTAGGCTCCCAGGCCGTCATACTGGGCCTCATTTACTAATTCAACCCAAAGCTACAATTTAGAATCTCCAAAGGGGAAAAAAAAAAATCATCGCTCAATGAAATTTCATCTCTTCTTCAGGTAAAGCTCCTCCAAACTTGGCTCAAGGAGTCCCACCTCTGCTGGCCAACCAGTACATAATGGGCCCTGGTGGCTTGCTCCCTGCTTACCCGGTAAATATACCCCGCGCATGTTTTTTTTGGGCATGTACACATCCCCTGTTATTGTGACGAGCCAGGGAAGGTTGATGCCTTTTGATGCATCTTTCCTCTTTTAAAAAGTAAAAAGCTCCTTATGAATTGATTGATCAACATTTTCAGTCATTTTATTAGTTTTTTTGTGTTTTTTTAGATCAGTCAGCTCATTAACCTATGCAAGGATGAGGTTTTGTCATACTCACATGGTGTAGCCTCAAAGATGTACAGTAGTTCAGTGTTCCTGGTGTTAACTCGTGGTTTGCTGTCATTTCCCCAGCCGATCTACGGATACGAGGACCTGCAAATGCTGCAGTCTCGCCTTCCTATGGTGAGTCTGCTCTGGTGGTGTATGTGTTCTGTGTTTGGGTGATGGGCAGTATTCATTGTCTGATGTACTTACGTCCTACTCCTTCAGATCAGAAAAGCAGCTGTTGGGCATTTTCTCCTATCACAGCATTCCCAGTTTTCCAAAGTTGCAGTTGGCTGATGTGAAAACAACACAACAGGAACACGAGGTTGTCGTCTTAGTTATTGTTCTCTTTCTACACAGGACTACTATGGTGTAACATTCCCCGGTACTACAGCGACCATGCCTGGAAGAGACGGCCTGGCCAACAACCCTTATTCAGGTAAACTCAACTATATACAATATAGTGGGTTGTGCACCTTCACTGACCAATCAACACAACCTCCCTACTCCAACATGACTCCAGCTGTGATTAAGCACACATTTCTCCGTCCTTGAGCTGAGATCATGATTTTAAGGCTCCTGATCTTCTGTTGGTTTTTCTACCGCTGCTTTTTATCCAGGTGAGGCGACAAAGTTTGGCAGGAACGACTCTTCGTCTCCTGCTCCCCCAACCAGCCTGTCCACAGCCGGGGTGCAGTCGCAGCCCCAACAGGCCCCGCAGGCAGGGACACAGGGGCAGAGCCAAGGACAAAGCCAGGGTCAGCAGACACAGAATCAGGCCTTCCTCAACCCCCCGCTGCCCCCAGGTTATGGATACACTGGTAAGGACCTGGAGTTTTCACCATGATCCCGACACTTGTTTGAAAGCAGTTTTGTTCAGTTCAGTCATTTGCTTGAACAATTTCCAGGTCTGCCGTACTATGCTGGTATGCCTGGGGTTCCCTCAGCCTTCCAGTACGCCCCCACCGTCTTTGTGCCTCCCACGTCAGCCAAGCAACCCGCAATGGGCCTGGCCAATCCCTCCAATCAGTACCACCAACAGCATCAGCCGAGCTATGGACAGCATGCGTACGGCACAGGTACGACCGGGCAGTCGACACTCTGAGGCGCTTTTGATGTAGCGCTTGACCTCACTCCAGCTTGTTCACTTGCATCAAAAAGTTGCCACAAAACAAAAATCAAAGAATGATGAATATGAAGGCCACTTTCGTCAACATAATCAGTGAGCTCCAACTGTTTTTTGTTTTTTTTTCTTGAGACATTACAGTATTGGGAGGGGCCATGTGAGGTGTTTGTGTACTGGAGCACACCCCACAAGAAGCTTAGAGGCTTTGTTGTAAACAGATGTATTGTGACAGAAATCCTCCTCCAAGCCTTCCATACATGTACACCTACGCTGCATGTGTGTGTGGGATTGGGCCTTTGTGCGTGTGTTTTGTGCTTGTGCTGCATGCATAGCTCCGACCCCCTGCTGAAGTTGGACACAG
Organism: Aeoliscus strigatus; assembly: GCA_901007665.1. Classification (NCBI taxonomy): domain Eukaryota; kingdom Metazoa; phylum Chordata; class Actinopteri; order Syngnathiformes; family Centriscidae; genus Aeoliscus; species Aeoliscus strigatus. The sequence continues at coordinate 66,475 of CAAKHB010000899.1, forward strand.
CTCAGTAAGGACCCAGCTGCCATTCTAGTCAGGTTACCTTACTGCCTCTCTCCCCCCTGCCCCCTTCTCTCCTCTCCACCTATAATTTTTTTTTCTTACCTTCCACCTCCTCTGTGCCGTCTCTTCTCTCTTCCTACCTTCTCCCTCTACCTCTGCTCGCTCTGCCTCCTCTCTTCTTTTGTGCTCCTCCTCCTCCTCCTCCTCCTCCTTCAGCCTTTGATGACCTGTCTCAAGCCCATGGTGGGGAGTACAGTAAGGGAGGGTACGGAGGGTCTGCCCAGTCACAGGCCAAGTCAGCGGGCAGCGGCCCAGGGAAAGGTACACACACACCATCTGCGCGCACATTGCAGCAACACACACACACACACACTCAGTCGGTGGGCGTTGTCCTGTGGCACCAACAAAACAAAACCTACTCACACTTGCAGATGGTTCTTCAGTCCAGTGTGTTGTGGAGACAGGTGTGTATTTGCACATGTGTGATTGCACTTTGATGTGCACATGGATGGAAACGTGCCAGTGGTGGAGAGAAGTGGGAACCATGCCTCTGCACCTCCTGACTTAATATGCTTCTTCCTCCTGGCTGCCCTCCGTCTACTAACAGCGGATATGAACATTCAGAGTAACGTTGACTCTTCAGTCGTGAAGTGACAGTGATATGACTTTTCTGCCCCCCCTCCTTTTTTTTGTTTACTCCTTCCTTTAAATGTCTGTCTTTTTCCTCCACCTCCTTTTCCCTTCCCTTCATTCCACTCTCAGCACCAGGACTGTCAGGGTCAGGCAGCAGTGGGGGGGTGCCTGACATGGGTGGGTCAATATACAGCAAAACACAGGTGAGTGACCCTTTGATCGTCACCGACAACTCGGCGGTCGTCAGCGACTCTTTGAGTAGCTCATCTTTGCGTCCGTTCCCGTCAGTCCTTCGACAAGCAGGGCTTCCACACAGGGACCCCGCCTCCCTTCAGCCTGCCTTCAGCACTGGGGGGGACAGGACCACTGAACCCTGGCGGCGCTCCAGGCTACGCCCCTGCTCCGTTCCTTCACATCCTGCCGCCTCATCAGCAGCCCCACTCGCAGCTGTTGCACCATCACCTCACACAGGACGGACAGGTACGTCCAGGACATCAGTACATGGACCGTCAAGAGTTTGTACGTTTCTCTACGTAAACTTGATCTACTAAACGGATTTCTTGGTCCGCTCAGGGTGGTCCGGGCCAGCGCAGTCAGTCCAGCAGCATGCAGCAGAAATCCCAGGGCAGCAAGTCCAGCTATGGCAGCGCCACCTACTGGGGAAACTGAGGAACGTCTCCTAACCCCCCACAAATCTCCCAAGAGGCTGTGTGCCTGTCTGCAAAGCTAAAAAAAAAAAAAAAGGCAAACCGAATGACACACTACCTTCACATTGAGCATTCTTAGGTGCTCTTACCCCACTGCCCCACCCCCATATGTCCTCAATAGTCTTTTGGGTTCTCTCTTCCCCCGTTTTCAAAATTGGTTGTACATGTAAGATATTTATGTATTTATATATATTATATATATATATATACTGTATATGTAATAGTAGAACATGAAACGTGGTTGCTGCATTTTATTTTTGAAGGACTTTTGTTTACTTTTTCAAAACTACAGGAAAAGATGTTACATAAGACAGAATGAGATGATTAGAAAGAGTAAAGACAAATGATCAAAACCTTCCTGGAATAGACCCGAAGGCGCGAAAGGAGAGAGCTATAGCACTGATTTACATGAGGACATTTCAGATGGGGGTGGGGTTTATAATAACTAACTGCATTTGTCTCCTTTATTTTTTTTTTTTTATACATAACTTCCTGAATGACTAGTCTCAGCTCCCAAACTTCATTTTTGTAGCTTTCAGTTCTTCCCCTCCCTTCTCCCTTCCTGTGCAGGGCTTGGCGCCCTCCCTGTGTCCACACGTTCCCTTGAAAGACCTGCCCCTTTTAATTTTATATTTTAATTTAAATTTTAATTCTCATTGCCCTCAAAATAAAGGTTCTGAGCAGTTGGAATACTGTCCTGTGTATTGGATGATTGTGTTCTCTCATTCTAATTTCAGACCTCACTTAGTGTGGAAGTAAGAATATGGTCATGCGGGATGTAAAATGTATGCAGGGGCACTAACCGGTGTTTTTGTTTTAATATTTTACTCATGGTTTGGATAAATAACTAAATTCTTAAGACAGAATAACTTGAGTACACACTGAAGGGTCATCTTGACCCTGACTGGTTGATCAGACGTGAACAAAGCAACAAACAAGGATCAATTCATTTACCAGACATCTAACCCTTCACACCTCCCTGGCCTCCAAATTCAGACAGTTTGGTTTATTTCAGATTAACTCGTCAGGTTTCTAAAAAAACAATTCAACAAGCCACTTTTCCTTGAACTGAGATGAGAATTTCCACTGTGTGTTTGCTGCACTTGTGTTGTAGAACAGTCCTTGAAGCCAGTTGGCCATATGGAGACCCAGCTTGAAGGAGACACAGTTGGCTCTGACTGCAGAGAATCCATCATCAGGCATCTCCTTTTTGGAAATGCACAAACCACATGACTCTTATTTTTTAAAAAAAAAACACTGTTTTGAAAGTAAAATGGGGTTTTATCCTGAACATCATCGCACACTATCACTGTCATATGAGTGTGAATCTGTTTGCATTTAAAAAGTGCAAACAGTATTATCGACTTTAAAGGTGTTTTTGAGTGGAAACTATAGTCATAATAACCTGTTGTCTGCATTGTGTAGAAGACTTAGGAAGTTCAGTTTGTTTGAAAGATTGTCTTCATTTGTCACACAGACTTAAACACCCACCAAACCAAAGCGATAAAGATCCAAACACGGGCTTGTTCCATGCAGCCTTCATCTGCTGCTGATTACACAAGCACTTAATTTCCTCCGGATCATTTGCATTTTTGATTGCCGTTCAACACTGGAACAACGTCATCCTGACAAATGTATTAAAGACTGATTAGATATCACTGATTAACAAGTGGGGAAATGGAGAAAAGCGCTCCATATCCTGACACCACAGAGCTGGTGGAGCTGCTGCTCTGCCAGTGAATGGCAAGATCTTACCTGAAACTTGTTCAGTGTGAGAACTGAGAATTATTTATCTACGTTTATTGTGAATTAGTTCATGGAGCAGAGCAGCTGTTCAGTCAAGCAGGGAAAAAAAAAACCCCTCAATCCTGAGGATACATTTACAACTGTATGACAGTCACCGCTAGGGGGCAGTATAGTTGTATCTAATGGAAGAATTCTTCCATTCACTCACTTCTTCACCACACAGGTGTGAAGAGCAGGTGGGTCGCAAATCGCACGGATCTTGTGATTTAGAGGAATTTTCGAACACAAACTGCAGAATGTCGGGACAATTAAACACATAGATCATCAACCACTTCTCAGCTTCCATTACACTGATAACGTGTTTGGGACGTGTGATCAACGCATTGACGTAAACGGACTGAGCCTGCGTGTTCACTGATGGTTCATCTCCATGGTGAAAAGCTGGAATTAGCATTCAGCAGGCCAATGTGGTCGTAGTGTTTTCTCTGTCAGCCTCCTTCCATCTCGTGTGTGTGTGTTGTCCTCAGAATGGACAATATAACGCTGGTATGCAGCTGACAAAGACAAGGGGGGTGGGGGGGTGAGGGGGTGGAGAAGAAGAGATGGGAATGTTTGGATGCAGAGCAGAGAGGATGGAAAGCCAGTGAGTGGCAGGCGCCATTGTAGCCGAAGTGCAGGAGCCCACAGCAACAAGGTCAAAGGTCAAAGTGAAGTTGAAAGGTCAACCCTAGCGGGCTGGAAGCCCACCCAGAGAGAGATAAGACAACTTGTTAAAAACAAAGCGACAGCATTAAACCTTTTTTTTTTTTTTAATTTATATTCCTAAAATCATGTTTGAATTCACTCTATAGCTCAAACTAATGCAACAGAATTAAAAACAGTTTTGTCCAAACATACCAGCAATTTTAGATAAGGTGTGTGTGTGTGTTGACAAAACTGAAGCGTCTTACAAATTTATGAGAATTCATTTGCATGTAGAAACCGACAAATGTTTCCTTGGACCTGCTGGGGGGGGGTTAGGTCTGAACGTTTCTTCTTTGTGTCTTGGACGTAAACTGCTTCGTTATATGAGCAAGCAGTGGAATTTAACGGTTGATTCTCTGAGACACAAGAAGCCGTGTTATGCTGTTTTTTTTGTTTTTTTTTCCCTTGGTCCTTGTCACAACCGGGGGGTCCGCTGCAGTAATCCAATCTGCTGGAGGCCACATCAGCACGTCTTTATTTTGAGGTGCAGGACAACTCATTTCAAGTGTCTGCAGACCTCCGTGATCTTTTCCCTCTTCTAGAACAGACAGTAAGGACTTCCGTGGAAGCGGGGGTCAACGGGTTATTGGTCGAGATGCACGTGTTTGATAACGTCCTCCGCCTTGATGGAACAAGAAAATCATGTGGGAGGTTCTTCTCATTTGGACGTGCCCGCTGGATGCTGAATGGACAAATCGGCCGTGTCCTTGGTGAATAAAGCTAGTTGGCCCCAGTTTCCTACTTGGACTTCCAACTTCCACTCATCGTGGGGGTCGTGTGGAGTTTTTTCCCCAAGTTGTGTTTGGCCCTAAACACATGATGCACCCTGTTATTTCACTAAGGAGGCACAGGAATGCCCCTCAGTGTTTGTTGACACTTGTGATCGCTCCGCTCTCAGATGTTGACAAAGACGTTTTGTTGGGGTTCACCCGGTTCACTCCCCGCAGAAACTCGGGGAGCTGTGGGGCTGTCATGCAGGATATCGCAACATTAGAGACCTGAATGGAAATCGGGGGCCCCCGCTGCTCAGGGTGGCCCCGTGACCTGGGTACTCGATTTGGATGCTGAAA
>CAAKHB010000901.1:2165-32851 GCA_901007665.1 Aeoliscus strigatus
TCTCTCTCTCTCTGCATGGAGACACATCTACTGTACGTGTGAGAATGAACCAACAGTCTCCTTTAGGCTGTACACCTCTGGAGTGCTCCAGTGTTTTCCAGAGGAAAGGGGGTGGAGGGTTAAAACTGACTGAAACTCAGCTGGTCGGGATCTCCTGGAGCCCCCCAGCACCAGAAACCCCTCTGTGAGAGTGTAGAGGGGTTGACGTGGGTCAGCGGGGTGATGGGAGGAACAGCCATTTTAAGCCATTCAGGAAAATCAAACAGAAGAATCGCATCATTTCTCCCTCAAGACATTTGAATCCATAGTCGAAGGAAGGTGCAGCAGCCCAGCGCCACCTAGTGTTGTCTGTGTGTAAAGTCAAATGAACACACTCTGCATCAGCTCATTTCTGAAATTGCAGGCTTTCAGGTGACCTTTGTCTCGCAGAGCTCGCATCGCTCTTAATCTATTAATGACTCCACAACTCCCTGGGCGCGATTACAGACGGTCACAGGAGCACTGAGTTACACTCTGCTGACAGGTATTCATTAAGTAATGCATTCATTCAATCACACACGCCACAGATTAACAAAGCTGCTGGATTGCTGGATGCCGGCAGGATTCACAGATAGAAAGATTTCAACTAATAAGGTTTGTCATATTCTATATTGTGATATTTGCAATATTCATTTTGACACTGTTAGTCATATTGTTTGAAAAAAAAACAACAAAGCTAATTCTGATATTTTGGCTAAAAAAAAAACTATTAATGATGATTAGCATCGTACCTTGTAAAGGGGGATGAAACAAACAACAAAAATTGAATACTAAATCCTTTAATTTATATAAAAGGCTGTCTTTATATTGCTGCTGTTCAGCGTGAATGGGAGATGTCTGCTAATGGTATGATGCACTAAATGACTGGCTTTAATGTGTACCAGACAGGGAGCGTATAATTGATCTATACACACACACAAAAAGGCACACATTTCTATTCACTGTCGCACAAAATGCTTTAACAGGTTTTGGCTTTTTGGCTCCTCTCATCCTCCAATTAGCTTCGTTGTCATCTCCTTGATTCCAGCTCATCCCTTTCAACCCAACAATTCCTATTTTTTAAAAAAAGAAAAAGAAACACCCTCCTCTGGTGTACTTAAGCTCTAAATCTCAAAAACACCCTCTTTCGTACCCTCGGCTCCACCACTCAACCCTCGTGAGCCCATTCAGCCTCGACATTTGCCATCCCACTTAATTTACAGCACACGTTCAGCAATGTTCCCCATGTAAGTGCTGAGACGGAAGTCCAAACGCCAGCCCATTAGCAGACTAATTACACCAGTAATAATGATGCCTCATTAAAGAGAGCGCGAAGAGGAAACAAGTCAAAGTGATTATCAAAACAACCCTTTCCTCTTCCCTTTTTAGCACCAGATGTGCGCAGAGAGAGGTTCCTTTTTCTGTCCTCGACAAAGATGTCCAAATATTCAAACGCTCCTCGCTGGCAGGCCACTGATACTGTGATTTCCACAATTATAGCACCTGCACTATTGACACCCTCACACAAAAAACAAGAGCTGATCCCAGCTGTCAATAGGTGAACAGCAGGCTAAATAGAGAGATTTGATTTATTCATCTCCAAGAGAGATTTACAACAGAATTTCACACAAAAATTCACTGAAAAAAAGTTTAAAAAATTAAAAAATTCACATAAGACAAGACGCCACTTCATTGCAGGACAAGACAAGAAGACAGAAATCCGTTCACAAAAAACACGTTTGTTGTCATGTCAAAACAACACACAGTGGCACTGAGAGCATGAGAAAGACTTGATTTGGCCCAAAAAACACAACTAGTCTCAGCAGGATGTGTTGCTGTCACTCCCTCAGTGCATGTGTGTGTGATCATTGTGCGTGTGTGTGTGTGTGTGTGTGTGTGTCTGTGCAGGAGCGGGTCAGACAGTCTGAGCTCTTTATCCAGATTCAGAGGACACTACAGGGCAGAGTAAAAAGCAAAGTAAAGTAAAAGCAGTGAAAGCAGTGGAGTCAGCACAGTAAATAAATCACAGTGGCCAGTAAATTCAGTTATGTGTTTGTCCTGGCTTTGAAATAAAACGATGACTGGAACTGAGCTGAGGATTGAAGATACTGACTGGCCCACTGAGGGGGGGTGGGAGGGAGGGGTTAATGCCTTTAATTCACTCTGCCTCAGCCCCTGGCTGTCTTTTTGTTGATTTGTTGTCAATGACCATATAAAATCCTGAGCATCACTTGAATGTTCCTAAGTGTTTGTGATGTCAGGTGGTACAGCTGTCTGAGGTGGAAAATGCCTTCATTCTTTTTTTTCAGAACTTCACGGCACTGTGCATTTCAACGGTCCTCTTGTCCATTCATACGTACTGGCAGAAGCTGCTACACAAGGTAACCAGATGCAAACACACAAACACACAAACACACACACACACACACGTAGCACCAGGAACAATCAGGGGATCAGTGTCTTGCTCAAGAACACGTTATCATTAACTCTGCAATATTTGAACGAGGAACCTTACGACCTTACTAGACGACCCTCCGTGACCTCTGACCCCTACAGAGACATGTTACCAAGCAGCCAGCAGTACATTCAGTCCATCCACCATCCATCCATCCATCCATCCATCCATCGATCATCATCATCCATCATCATCCATCCATTCATCCATTCATCCATCCATCATCCAGCCATCCATCATCCATCAGCCATCCATCCATCCATCCATCCATCCATCCATCCATCCATCCATCCATCCATCATCATCCATCCATTCATCCATCATCATCCATCCATTCATCCATCCATTATCCATCATCATCCATCATCATCCATCCATCATCCATCATCATCCATCATCATCCATCATCATCCATCCATCCATCATCCATCATCATCCATCCATCCATCCATTCATCCAAATCCACCCTCCATCCATCCATCCATCCACAGTGGATCAAGGCCTAACCTAACCCTAACCCTAACCCACAGTGAGTGTGGGCTTGGGTCACTGGGGGGCTGTCAGAGACATGGACAACCGCCAGTGTTCACTCCAATAGACCTGCTGTTACTGTTTGGACTGTCTGAAGATCAGCTCTTCATGTCTGATTATTGAGAATGAATGAATGCTTTGTGGACCGTCTTCCTGCTCTGAGGAGGTTGTGATGTGGTGACTGGCTGAATTCAGGGGAGGTGATTCTTTTCAAGTTGAAACGGTGAATGTCAGCAGGCGGTTTGATGGCCCATGCAGATAAAACCTAAAGCCATGAATTGCTTTCTGTGAAAGTGTGCTGGAATCACCTTCTTCTGTCCTGCGCTCAGAGGTCAGGGCATCATGATGTGACCTCTATTCCCAGTTCCAGAGTGCCAGGGGCAAGCCCCCGCCATCCAATCACTCGGAGACGGTTGAAGAAGAACAGAGGAGTCTGTATTTGAAAGATAACAGTGTCCATGGGCGTCATTTTATAAGAGACTGAGGCTGACTGGTGGAGGCGGAGGGCAGGATTTTATCTGGGAGGACATTGTTCTGTACGTCCATCAGAGCGATCTGCCACCTCAGTCTGACCTTCAGCGTCAGAGATAGGACGCTGAAGGACCTGTATCACAGATTCAATGTGGCCTCGGGCTGCAAAGCTACCAAACATACTGAACGTTCAGTCAATGGTACCAGCATCCTGTAAAGTCTCCTCTCACTTCATCAGGGGGGGTGGAAGACTGTCTGAGTTGCATCACAAATAGAGAGTTGTGTATTATGTGTGTTTCATGTGTCAGTTGTGTATTGTGATTCAGACTCTCAATTAAAAGAGATTATAATCTGATGAGGAGCATAAAATGTCCCTGACACACTCGTAGTGGGTGGACACCAGCGCTTACTGACACACACACACTGGGCGAAACAGGCATGTGACTGTCGTAAATACAGTCTGGAAAGGAAAGTAGAAGAAGAAGAAAGAAGAAGAGTGTGGACAGTTCACTGGGCTGATGGTTATACTGCTGCTCCCAGTGGTACGTTTGATGGTGGTGGTGGTGGCAGGGTTAGTGTGTGTTTTTTTTGGTGTGTGTGTGTGTGTGTGTGTGTGTGTGTGAAGTCACGGTATCCAGAGCTGCAGACGATAAATGGTGGTGTCAGAACTAAACAGGAGGCTGGCATGGCTCAAGGTGACCGTCTGCTTGCGCCTTTCCTTAGTCGTGGCCAAACCATAATGTCGCCCCTGGCAACGGGATGTCATCGTGGCTGCATGCCAACCTGAGGATCTGCGCCAGCCCCACAAGCAATCAGGAGCTTAAAAACTGGTGTGTAACCCCACCCCCACCCCTGCCCCCCCGGTGCTCAGGAAGTCTCTTTTATCCTGATGCTTTTCACATCCTTATTTCATCTATCCGAAACTTGCAGTGTTGTCATTGAGATACCGAACAGTGCTCATTCCACCCCCTTGCCCTCTATCCCCCCCAGCCCCCTGCCCCCGCCTCCTCCTCTGCTAACTTTCCGCCTGCACAGCATCTCTTTTCACCAAAATTACATTGGAAGGGATTAAAAAATTGGACAACACTGCAGAATTCCCAAAAATGCAGTCAGTTGTACAAGGTTGAGCATACTCATTCAGAGCCTACCTCTCCTCCTCAACACATCAATGGCGAGCAGCAGCTGATGAAACCTGGAGGCACAAAATGTTTGCTTGTGCCACCCACGGCCAAGAGAAACAGGTGAGATTTGGAAAAAACAAAACAAAACAGCACATTCTCATTAATTGCAGACAATAAACAGACAAATTCCAGGACATATGGAGGAGTTCAGGCTGGGAGGTGTTCAAAGTGGCCTCACCGATCTCTGCCATATGGTGTCACTAATTGCTGTTTTTCATGGTGACAGAGAGGTACTGTATGGTTGAAGAGAGAAAAAACTGGGGCAAAACATTACCTTGTTTTTATGTTGCATTTAGAGGATATGAACAGCTTCCAAATTGAGCCTGAAGGGAGAATCGCTCACTTCATGCTAGCTGGTGATTTGTGAAACATGGCTAATTTGGGAAAAGTTCTCAGCTCTCTTGAGAGGAGAAGAAGTATGTTCATCTGATCGAGCTTCAAAAGGAAAACGAGGTGTCCGTATTGAACTCTGAAGTAACACAAAGTCACACTGCTAGTTACCAATACATAAGTACAACTAGGAACAACTGGAAACATATGAAAGGAAGCTCAACATTCCCATTTCTGCATGGAATGGAATGGAATGGAATCGGTATCAATTTGCCAAATACCCCTTTTTAAACAAACAGCATCAGTGAACATTTTAGTCACAAATGTTTTGGACAGAATACATTTTCAAACAAAACCTCAAACTGGTAGGACATGATCCTAAAACAAACTGTATGACTCTGCCTGGTGTGAGTGTGATCACCTGAACTACTTTACAGACAGGAGCTCAGTGGACGACTCACACTCACAAGGACACACACACGTCACATGAAAGCAGCATCGACAATCTGTGTAGAAAAAGAACGTCTCGCAAATGCAACTGGGACTCGGTTCTTGTCGTTTGTTTAAACGAGCCGGAACCGAACAGGGCTAAAGGCACGTTCATTTATGTAGTAGAAGATCTTTGTGCTGCCGGCTGCAGAGTAGAACGTTGGTTGTGTCTTCCAACTGACAGCCGTTCCAATCTAGTTTATTACGTCAGTGGACGTGCTGCAAACTAAAAATTTACTTCCTTAGATACATCATTCACTCCTCCGACGTTTGGTGAACATTGGTTGGGTTAGTTTGTTAGTTATTGATTGATAGGTGATAGAAAAGATTTGTAGATGTAACATGTAACATGAAGATGTAACATGTCTCAACTACAAGCAAAGAACTCAGCTGTGTGGCTACATCCACGAGCATCCCTCCATTGGTGTGTGGGACAGACAGAACCACAGCTGAGTTATATCCTTCGTATTGAAAGTACGGCTCCTGGAAGAACACATACTGGGCTTATTTCTGGATGAATTATTTCTACATCTTCCTCTCTCAGTGAATACTATATAAATAATAGAACATTTTTTTTGAACAGCTTGAAGCGAAGCTTCTAGAATGAGATCTATCAGGATTTAAAGTGTGCATCCACACCTGCCATCAGTGATGCAGCGGAGCCACGTGGCTGGTGACGCTGCTCTCATCAGCAAACTGCCACCTCACAAGGGGGCGGCCATATTGGTTCTCAGCTCCGGTGTCACCTGACTCTCTTGCTGTGTCGCATGTGTTCGTCAGTCTGAGCCCGTCTCTGGTTACACACATGACTTATCCACATGGAAACACAGTATTCTGAGGTGAAAGCTTGCCTCCAGCCTTGATTTGAGAGACGTCTGCTTCAATTTCAAGAAGTCTTACAGATGAGGTGAGAGTGATAAAATGTCCTTTTAGTGGACCTGAGGTTAAAAAGAACAAAAATAGCTAGATGTCATTCTCAGGTGTATTCATTTATTTTAGGTATTATTTCAGAGGAAAATAGTTTTGCTGTTGTTTGTTTCCTGGGGATCCTCACGCACGTCCAGTACCTGTGCACAGTGCACAGAAAGCATCTGCACACACTCACACGAGATGATGCCGTCGCACAATGGTTTGTCATCACTTGTCAGCATTTTTACATTTCATCTGTTCCACACATGACAACATCATTTTCTACCACATCTGTCATTCTGCACAGGAGTGAAAAACAGCTGCAGACAGGACGTCCTCGGTGATACACAAACATTTCACGACGGGTGACCTTACCACCGAAGCATAGCAGCTGAACGTCAGACAAAACATTGCTGAATAAAATTCAACCTGTGATTTCATCACATGTCCTATTCATATCTGTGTCCTCCAAACACCGATATGTCCTGTGCTCTTGGATTCCGACACTCAGACAGAGTCATCAGCAAACACCAGATGTTTGTGAAGTTACACACAGCATTTTCTGCTCTTACTGTTTTGCTGTGTCATGCTGAGCACTGGGTCACCTCTAAAAACACTGCACACCGAGGTGGAGCAGTGGAAGTATGAGCACCTACCTTGCAGCCTCTGCATCACATTGCTAATGTCCGGAGAAGCTTGTCTGTAATGTCTGGGTGATGCCATGTCGCTTGTCCTGAAGTCCCCGACGTCACGTCCAGCTGTGCATCCAGCGGCAGCACGGGGATCAGGTCCGGCTGCTGTCTGAGACCCTCACACTGAAGTCAGGACTGTCCATGTCCACCTCCCTCTGTCATTGCTGCTGCAGCAGCAGCACCATGCTCACTCAGAGGCTCCTCCCCCAGATGATGATGATGATGGAAGTGCACATGTGTACACAAGCATGCATGTATGTGCATACTGAACCCCCTCCCCTCCCACCTCTGCAGACAGGACAGCTTCCTGGACTGCATGTGTAGCCACCTGCCATCCAATCAAAGAGGATGGCTCTTCCATCTGAGACATCACAACCAATTGAGTGTTAAGTATCTCTACTCGTGCCTTTTCATGTTCGCACATGTGGGAGCAGACGTGTGAGAAAGTCAGATGAATGAAGGTGATTCTCTTAATTACGTGATAGGGAAAGCCTGTTGGGATGTTTCATGGTTTTGGAAGGTATAGTCATCATCTTTGGAGAAAAGATTAACCTCAATGTTATCAGATTATTATTATTATTATTGTTGTTGTTGTTGTTGTTGTTGTCGTCATAGTAATAATAGCTGTGATTGTTGTTGTTATTATTTTGTTTGTTTGTTTATGACCTCCCGTATCAAAACTTGATTGAAATAATACTAAATGGCAGTGTCCAATCAGCTGCTGCGTGTGGGCCCATGCGTTGGCGGGCTGCAGTGAAGACCGACTGCTGATTCCTACGTTTTTACGCAGCTCGATTCGGGGTGACCTCTACCACTCACAGCCCCCCAAGACAGAGCGATGCAGCGGAGGAGAGAGGAGCCACTGCAGCAGAGCACAGCAGGGGCATTGAGAGAGGACACAGGGGTCAGAGCCCCATCCGTTCAGTTCACCTCCCTTTTTCTTATCTCGTCATTTCTCAGGCACAGCGCTGGGACCAGACCTGCTGCTATTGTAATCTGCTGCATATTTCAGCTCTCAACACTTTTCTAAAATCATATTACACAGTGGCACCACCAACCTGCATTCAACATTCACATAAAGCCAAAAATATGTTCTGTACTGATGAACCGACGTCTTCAAGAGGTTGTCATTTGCACCACCAGAAATCATGCTGATGCTTTTGTAGCCCATTGAAGATCGAAGTCACATTAACGACACCTCACACACTCCTACCTTTGCTCTCCATGTGAATAATAACGAATCAGACCCCTGTCTGTGACAACACCAACCACAGGATGGCTAAAATGTTCTTTATTCTTTGGAAAATGTAGGCTTTGTCAAATATAACTGTCTACGCACTGTGAGCAAGTCAAACATAGAAACTGGAGTAGTACGCCATCTACTGGACCTGGAAGGATCTACTGGATCTACTGGAGGAGTAGAAATATCAAATCATTTGACCTGTTCCAGTAATGTTTTACACGTGAACAGAAAGGGATTATTTGTCTGTTGTGTCGTTTGTCTGCAGTCATACATGACCACCGTAACACAACATGTCATTTGACATTTGTCATTTCTATGAAAACACAAGTTCCACATAAACATCAAATAGCAATTGACCTTCATTGCTTCCTACAATGTACGTTACAGTTATTGTTACAAATTAGAACCTGAACCAAAAACATGACATTTAAAAATGCTGACAAGTGATGAACTTTAAAACCAAAGATGGCTGCACATACCAAATGGACTTTAATGTGCTGTTTGAAGCCAGTTCTCCCGCCATGATCAGGATATTAACCCTCTGACTGCCAAGTCAAACGTGACACCGTCCTCAGAGGAGGTTGGAGGTTCATTCTTCTGAGAGGGATGAGGAGAAATAAAAGGTGGAATAACATACACGCTGGACACATACCTATCAGACTACTCACATCCTTCCTTCTGCCACATGACCATCACATGTGGGTTGGGGTACATCAGATATTGCTGACTGCGCAGTTCACAATCAGACCCTGATTTGTTGATGGTGGGAAGAGCACTCCCTTCAGTAAGGCTGAGGAAACACTGACATTTTTATAAAGAGGAGACTTGCAGTCTGAGTGGTGTTATGAGTATTCTGAGCGTTTTTGCTTCAAATCCCATTCCAGACTCTGCTGTTGCAACAAAACTGTCATGAAGGGTCTCAGAGACAGAAAGTAAATGGAATTTTCAAATATTTGTGGAGGTAGAAAAGGTATTGAGGTTATAGTCCACATTCTGTGTTACATTTATCACACGAAGGGAAATGATAGGAAAGGAAGTGAGTGGAGCAACACCCCTTCTCCCCACCTCCAGGATCTCTGTCCTGGACAGATAAGCCACTCCTGTAACTAATTTCAAGCAGAAATGCAGGAAATGTGACAGAGTAATTTTCCGCTTCCATAAACAAGACAACTGGCAAAGTTTGCTGCCAGTCTGCCTAAGGGCTGAGTCTCCCTCCGAGGGAGGCAGACGGACAGCAGCGGACGGGAGCGAAGGGACGAGAGGAGAAAGTGAGGGGAGGCTGAAAAGACAGGAAAGACCATCAGGAGGAAGAAGAGGAAGAAGGAGGTCAGAGGAGAAGAGTCCCTCTTTATTTTCCCAGGACACCGCAGACAAAGTCATGGCTGAGAACAGCACTGATCTCTTTCTGGAAATACTTCAGTCCTTCGATGTTGGTGAGTTTCTACTAACTTGCACCTTTTCATCCGGTACCTGATGAGCTTTGCTGTTTTTCTGACGCTTGAATAACTTCATTTTGTGGCAGGTTTCTCATTGATGAGGACAGCTGAGAAAATTGGGCTTTCTTCCACTTTCAGGAACGCATGGGGCCAGGAAATCTGTTTGTTTTCTTAAGAGACCTTCATTTTCCCAAATGTCATTTCCAGATGATTTCTGACTACAGTCTGCTTCTCAAAATCTGCTCGAGAGGCTGTGGAACTCTGGGCCAGTGGATCCAGTCATTTCAAGGCTTAACTGTGTTTCAAGGAAACTGATTTGTTTTCCCTGGCGGCTGACCAGCGGGCTTTTTCTTAGCCACTGCATTCTCTCCCTTCTCAAAGCATGTTGTTAATGGTACAGCTGTCTAGAAAAGCACACGCACATAGATGTTTTACTGTGGGAATGTGCTCAACAGTAGAAAATAGCCTATTGTTACAATGTGAAGTCTGCAGGAGAAGACTGGCGCTCTGTCACTTTGGTAAACACAGATGTTTCTATTCATTTTAGGCCGAGATTAGAATTTAAATTCCATTCTTTCCCAGGGGAGGATAATGAAGGATCATTTATTGCGGAGGGTTTACTGTTCCCTCTCACGGTGAAGTGCTAAAAAACACATTGAAAAACAGTTTGAAAGGATGTCTTTTTTTTTTTTCCTCATCTCTTTCAGTCCCCCTGATAATAGCGTTTTGCGTTTCCATGGCTGTCGGTCTGCTCCTGGGGGCCCTCGTCTATGTGATCTTGACCTGGATGTCTCGACGTAGAGTCGGCTCTGCCAGCATCACTCACTGCCCGCCTCGCCAATCACACAACTCCCCTCGAAACCGCACGGGTTTCAACCGCAACAGCAGCTATGACCGGCGGAGCAACAACAGTTTGGTCAGTGCCGCTTTCACCTTCCACCGTCAAACTTCCTGCTCGGATCACCTCGACCCACTGGTGCACAAATCCAGCTTCAGGGCCTCCACCTTCCATCCTCTCCTGCAGTGCAGCCAAATTGCGAGGGAGGCAGAGGAGGGGAGCCAGACTACGCTGCCTCATACAACCACATTGACAACCACCACTGGCTCCGCTCAGACGGCGACCCAACCAGCTTCCACCCCTCCCAGACCCGAGTCCTTCTGGGGGAACAATGGCCTGAGGGGTTTCCAAGCGACACCGACGCCACCTCCAGCATATGAGAGCATCATCAGAGCCTATCAGGAAACGTGCACCTGAAAGAGACGCTCAGAAATTGCCCCCAGTGAACGGAAGTACGTAAGATACTCGAATGTCATTGGTTGATAGGTCCAACCATAGCTGAGTGAGTGGAATGAATGATGTCAAACCGTTTTGTAAAAGTTTGACTGTGTAATAGATTTTGACATAAGCATTGCCTGGAAGACTATGTTAATGCTGCCAGTTAGCACTTTCAGCAATGCTGCAGTGGCTATTTAAGAAAAGATCATTCCTGCTGAATGCAAACTAGTAGGTGGAGCAGAGGCGATCATATGCAATTAAACATCGTGGGTCTTGTTGTGTGTTGTGTGTTCTGTATTATCCTCTTTCAATTGTATTACACTTATGTCCTACCTGTCCTACCTGTCCTGTCCTCACCTTTCTGGAATGAGAATCAGTTCAACTATATGGAAAGCATGTTTGGAAATGTACTTGGAATTTGAAGTTCCTCATGACAAGAGACACTATGCCCATAAAACAGTGAAAATAAATAAGATCCATGTTTTACAGTACAGCTCTGTTATGAAGTTAGTTTACTTTATGTTATAACTGAATTATTATTATGAGATTATTTATTTCATTACTATAGACAGCATTATAAATGCATTCCAAACATCTCTGTCCATTTAACATCTAAGAGAGGAGCAGAATATTATAAACACTTTTAAATCACATACAATACACTACACCACCAGCGCCCATTAGATGATAAACACTAAGTTCTGCCAGGAAAACTACTGTGACTGTCTATTTCATTTAACAGGTGTACCTAATAAATTGGCCACACACACACACACACACACACACACACACACACACACACACACACAGACTGCTCAGTGGTTCTCAGTGTTAATATGACACACCTTTGACCAAATGTGATTAATAAATGTGTTCTTCAAAAAACGTGTATAATAATGAAATTCTGGCGGAAAAAAAATTCTGTCACATGTACAAGTATATGTGTGTGTGTGCGTATGTGTATATATTTATTTATTCTCATGGATTTATTTTTTTTGCAGAGAATTGCTCATACTGACAAATGTACACAAGAAAAAATAATTGTTTGTGTAATTTAAAGAAAGGTGCTTGTGTATTCACCTATAATTAAACTACTAACAAACATTACATATGTACATGAAGCCCTGGCAGAGGTGTTGTTAATTTTAGTTGCTACATTATTAAATGTAAATGTAAATTAAATGTTTAAAGAGAGAAAGGTGCGTTTTCAATCAATATGTACTTTCATGAGAACTTTGAATTTTGATTTCAGAGGTGGGGGGGGCACAACTGGCTTTAGTATTGGGGATGGGGCAACGTAATAGTAATTGTATGTAGTTCTTAATTACAAACATAAATGTCCCTGTACATCACGACTTCCATAAGTTAAAATACAATGACAAACAGGGTGACACGGTAGTGCGGTGGTTAGCACCATTGCCTCATAGCAAGAAGGTCCCTGGTTTGATTCCTAACCTAGGATCTTTCTATGTGGAGTTTGCATGCTCTGTCTGGGGACTGTGGCTTCCTCCCACCTCCAAAAGCATGCTCTAAATTGTCCTTAGCTGTGAGTGAGTGGTTGTCTGTCTTTCATGTGGCCCTGCAATGAGCTGGCCACTTGTCTGGGGTGTACCTGGCCTTTTGCCCGTTGACAGCTGGGATAGGCTCCAGCACACCTGCGACCCATAACTGGATTAAGCGGCAGAAAATGAATGAATAAAGAAAAATAATTATTTAAAATAAAACTCTAAATTAAATGCCATTAAAATATCAATACTAAAAGTCTAACTCAAATGTCAACACTGCCTCAAGTTAAAATATAATAAAAATATACTCTTTAAAATGGAATGGGTGGGTGAATGGGGTTTTCAGCTCAAGAAGTAGTATGGGCCTGGTTGCAGAGGAGGCAGCTGCTTTGAGGGTGCTTGAGATTTTTTTTTTACATCAGAGTTTCGTACTGTAGTCTTTGGGTCAAATAAAAACACCAAAAAAATAATTTCTGACTTCCTGTTTTTCACCCAAACGCCAACACAAGAACAGTTTTTATGTCTTTCTAAATATGTGCATGAAGTGAATAATGATATGTAGACAATATTACAACTAATATACAATAATAAAATGAGTTTAGGGCATGAGACATCTTAACTCTCTGAATGGGGTGAAAGAGAAGCTTAATCAGCTTTAACTGTAACAACACTTTAAATTGTCTTTTGGATGAATTTCTTTATAATGTGAACTTATGAAAGAAATCTTTTTTTTTTTCAATTACAAAGTTGTCAAACAAATAAATTGACAATTTTAATGTTAATTAGTTTGACATTAATAAAAATTGAATCTTATCATCTTTGTTTTCAGTTTAAGAGCAATGAACTAGAGGTGTCATGTCACTACTATGACATAAAACTTTAGATATAGAAACAAAGTGCAGCTCAACTAGTCAGTTTGACTAGATGGTTTAAAATTAATTTGACTGATTGCATTTAAATGTCAGAAACCAAGCAGAACACAACATAACAAACTACACAACTAGCGAGCTGGCGAGCTCGCTCGCTACCTGAGCAAGATGGCGGTGGTAGAGATGCATCTCCCGGCTACGTGATGACGAATTGACAACGTATTATTTGTGCGACAAATCCAGCTCTGTGTTTGGGTACCGGGCTCCGCGAGTGGAGAATATTTCTTCGGGTTTTGACTTCCCTATCGGTTAATAAGGTAATTTAACGTTTACGGGTGAACAGAGAACATGTCCAACACAACGGACTTCCCACTGTTTCCGTGAACATCCGCTGACGTCCCGTATAACACCACTTCTCTTTTCGCCAAGTCAGCCATCACCTCAGTCTTGACCAGTGAAGTTTGACGTGACTGTGTGTCAGAGTTGCTCTTCATTTGTGTGATAGGTTCGTGTGATTTCTGGGGTGTCAGTGCTCCATCTGTGAATGAGTGAACGCCGTAGACGTTGACTAGCTAACTAATGTCTGACCAGTTTGTCACACGTGTTGCCTTTGTCGGTGTTTGCTCATTGGGTTGGACGTGTTTATGTGTAGCACCTAACCCAGCTAACTCCCGTTAGCTTCATCTTCAGGATTATACTTAGTGTGTGACAGCCACAGTCGTTCTGCTGGTTGTGTGGTGACGTAGAGCGACCCATGCAGGAGGAGCATGTCTGTGGCTGCTCTGCGTCTAATCCGCTGCCAGAGGCTCAGTACGGCGCGGCCACTTGGTGTGAAGAAGGTCCTCCAGTGGAAAGACCTGAGTGAGTGATCCAGACTTTAACAACATGACTTACACACCATGTGTCACAACCCACGTACAGCGTTCTGTATGTGTCTTTTTGTTGAAACCTAGGAAGGACAGCTAAAGTAACAGGAGCGGTTGTCTTGGGGTGAGATACTGAAATCACAAGCTGACTGACTGTGAATGATGTTAAATTTGTGTTTCTGAGTCAGTTTGTCATCATGTCTGCAGGGGTTGTCTGTTTATTACTTATGAGGTGGCTGCCTTGGACAAAGCTGTGACCATCGACACCAGTGCCATTCTTCAGGAGAAGTACAAGTCGTACGTGTATCTGAGGGCAACACCTTCCTCTGAAAAAGATAACCTAACTGCAGGTAAGGCCTTCACATATAGACTGATTCTCCATTCCTCCATCAAAGCCTCCATCCATTCAGTGACAACGCCCAGGAACAAGGGTCAAAGTGGAACACTGGCTGACACTGGCTGGTTGTCACGGACTTCACATATCCACATTGTTCAGATGAAAAACACTTTTAATCTACATTTAGCTTTTCTGGAAGAAAATATATATCTTATCATTATTAAGTGTATATTAATTGTCATTTCTGGCAAATAGATCTTTCTATTGTATTTTCCTGTGACGTGTGTTTGTAATGTCCCCGATCAGCTGGGTTCCATCCGACAAACATGATGAGAACACTGTGTCCAGATGTTTAGTGACCTTCAGTGATCTGCGATCATTACTTCCTCTTCTTTCTTACTTCCCTTTTCTATCTTTCCTGTCAACAATTTGGGTTGACTGATTTCACTTCCACTGTTCAAGGTTCGATGATGGAACAGAAACGGTCAACGCCACCCTGCAGAGCAGATCAACACTCATTAGTATGTTTGTTGTAATTCTTGTGTATTTCCCAGGGCTCACACTCAAAGCAAGGAGGGAGCTGCATAAAGCTGCCAGGAAGTTTCTGGAAATATCCTCTAGGCTTTTGCTGCAGTCATTAGATGGTAAGATGTCGGATGTTGCCTTTATACTCGACTGACACAGCAGATCACATCTTTTTTTTAACATATTGTTGCATGTAT
This sequence comes from Aeoliscus strigatus, assembly GCA_901007665.1. NCBI lineage: Eukaryota > Metazoa > Chordata > Actinopteri > Syngnathiformes > Centriscidae > Aeoliscus > Aeoliscus strigatus. The sequence continues at coordinate 17,496 of CAAKHB010000901.1, forward strand.
TGGGTTTGAGGGCACGGAGGCCAAAGGAAACACTAAATATGACATGTTGAGACTCTTTATAATAACTCTGATCTGTGTTTGAGTGTGTGGCGTCTTTGTGACGAAAGTGCTGAATAAATGTTTTATCTTTTGAAACATAAGCTGCCAAGTTGATGACAGAAAGTTTGCAGCCTCAAGGTTTGTGAAGTGGTCATAGTTGTCATCAAACAGTGAAATACTGATAGTAGGTCATGGTAGATTGAATAGTTTGTATATTTGTGGCACGTTTCCTTGAATGATCCATCAGTTAGTTTGTTCCCTGTTTTGTGCTTTAGAGCATTTCAGCCATGTGGATGCAGACCCACATGAGGTGGCGTTATGGGTCCTGCTGAAGAGGACACAGTCAGCCAATAAGGCCATCAGGCTTCAAGCTGTGCAGGAACTTGCCGACAATCACCACTGGCAAGGTAAAATATGGATGTGTAAATGGTGCATCCATGTTTGTTTTAAAACATGTGAATGGAATGGTGGTTAAATCGCAGCTTGTGGCAAACTGCAGACTACCAGTACCAGACAGCAGCTCAGGTTGTTGACCAAAGAACAGCTGTGGGCCTGGCACGGACGCCGCTGGTGGACCTGCGCTTCTTTCTACCCCCCCCTGCACTGCATAACCCACAGGATGTACGTATGTCCATGAAATTAGTATTACTTGTAATCTTGTTGTGAATTTTAAAGAAACTTTCTCGATAAACTAAGGCCGGTTTCATGAGGAGACAGAACCCGGATAGTTTTAGAAACACACCAATCCAGTGAATTTTCTGTAGTACGAATGGCAGGCCTATAGGTGGTGCGGTAACACTGCCACAGAGGTACACCATCACAGATACATGAGGCAACATGGAGCACGTGATGGAAATAAAAACAGGAAGAAGAAGATGGAGGAGAATATAAATGAAACAAACACACATACATTCATTCTGCAGCACCAACACAACACAGTGAGACGCCATTGTTGTTAGCGAGTTAGCACATGTGGCTAAGGGAGGTGGAGGTTTGGTCAGGAGAGATGTGTATCGGTTGAACACGCGCTGGAGAAACTGTGTCGTCTTCACATTTATTCACTCTTGGACCCGGGTTAAAAAGCGATCAAATTCAGAAAGGTTTAAATGATAAAAAACTGGTCTGATTCACCTGTGGACTTGACCTCGGTTTGCATCATGATAACTCAGCTGCTGCATGTTGTTTGGAGATGCCCCTCAAAGTTGTGAGTGGTTGTTTTCCAGCGTACAGAACTTGAAACAACTGGAGTCGTTCGTGGACAGATTACACACAGCTCAGGAGACGACGACCATCGTGGGTCAATGACATCCACCTATTCTATGAATTCAGTTTTGTTTGTTCAGCCCAACATCATAATTACAATTGTCTCGATGGACTTAATAGTCCGCACAGGGTATGGACCCTCTGTCCTTAATGAGGAGAAACCACAGACAGAGACACTATTCAAGCACATGTACCAGAAATCAAGAGGCTGTTTGTCACTGTCCTATGGTGACAAAATAAAAAGACAAAAAATAATAATAATAAAATAAAACACAGACAGATTTACTACTACTACTATTATGTAAAAAAAATCAAAATAAAATATGTAGAGCGACATGTATGTAGAATGTAGGAGCAAATGTTTTCTGTGTGGTAGGTAGTGCAACTAATGACAATATTGTTGAAAAACATTGAGGCTAGTGCAAGGATGCTTCAGTGTCCATGTGTTTCAGGGTTCAGAGTTCAGGGTGATTTGTAGGGTCAGAGAGGAGGGAGGGGAGAGTGGAGTGAGGGTTCAGCCTTCTGACAGGTTGGTGTATGAAGCTGTTAGTGAGTCTGCTCCGGTACCTCCGGTACATGTACAGACAATGAAAGTACTGAGGTGGTACTAGCGTCTTTAGATTTAGCTACTAACACGGTCAGCTTCACATTCCAAAGGCTGTGAAATCCATCAGCAGAATACCCAGCCTCCGTGTCAGTGTCATTCACAGGCAAACATCTCATGGTGTGATTGATTGAGTGCAGTTCTGTCTGGGTTAGAATGATACAGGATGATACATCTGATTTTTAATATGTCATCGACTTGACAGGGTTTCTCAGCAGAGGATGGACTGCGGCAGCTGCTGGCATCTCTGCCTCAGTCTGAGGTGGACAAATGTGTTCAGTACTTCACGTCACTGGCCCTCAGAGAGAGCACTCAGTCCCTGGCAGCGCAGCGGGTAACACACCCCTTTGTCACATCAAGCACCCGCTTTCATCCCTGACAAGTTTCACATTTTACATGGCCGTCTGCCATGTTGCAGGGTGGCTTGTGGTGCTTTGGAGGCAATGGGCTCCCATACGCCCAGAGCCTCACCTCTGTCCCCTCTGAGAAAGTGGAATCCTTCTGCCTCCAGGCACTGGTCCAGCACTCCAAGGTGACAAAAGACATTCCAGTCTGTTCTTTACATTCTTCTGTTTGTGGTTTGTTTTCCCTCAACTCTTTCAACGTACTCTGAATCAAAGAACTCTCACAGCCACAGGTAGTCAGGTACTGGAAGGCATTTTTCACATTATACAAAAACAATACAATTGAATCAGTATGTATCAGACATGGTAGAAAGTTTAAAAACTTTAGTGCATGAATATTATACTGTGTATTACTATGTCCCAGCTTGAGACCACGACCAGCACCTGAAAACACAAATACAAATATTTTTATGCAGAAAACAATATTCTACGTCATGGGTAATGTGAAAAAACTGGTAGTATGCTAATAACCCGGGTTATTTGCACAAAACCCGAAAACACGGGTAGTTTGCAAACAACCTGTCCTTCCGGGCTGTATGGTTAGGGGTTACGGTTAGTGCTAGCTAACGGATTGTTAGCTAGCTAGGTATTTTAGCCATACCATAGGTAGCTTAAATACCTATGGTAGCTAGCAAAAATCCATCCTTCCGGGTTGTATGCAAACAACCGACGTAATTTGCATATAACCGTTTTTTCCACATTACCCGTAACATACATGACAGGAGTGATTTCCATCCTGCGAATCTCTCCCTGACTCACTGCTCCACAGGTAATAGTGGCCTGACTTTACATCTGTGGGATGGTACGGCATTCTTTGTTAGATTTACTTCTGAATAACGGTGAACATGTTTATTTCTCTGTAGGTCCAAAGCCACTGTGACCACATTGTTAGCAACGGGGGTCTGCAGCTCCTCCAGAAGGTTTACCAGCTTCGGAGAGACTCCCTGAAGATTCAGAGGAACATTGTCCGTATCATAGGGAACTTGGCTCTCAGTGACAGCGTCCACCAGGCCATCGTGCAGTCAGGTTCGTCTGATGCAGGTGTGGTGCGTCTTTAAGTCTTGGTGACTCTCTAATGACTGCGAACATCTCTCCCCTCCTCACCTCTGTCACGGCTCCAGGGTGGGTGTCCGTCCTGGCTGAGATGATGCAGTCTCCTCATGTCATGCAGGCGTCTCATGCAGCTCGTGCTCTGGCCAACCTTGACAGGGAAACGGTGAAAGAAAAATACCAGGATGGTGTTTACATCCTTCACCCACAAACACGAGACAAGTAGGAAAACGTCTTCTCTTACCTTGTTTGATCGTAGTTGAAGGTTCATCCTGGTTCCTGTTTAAACCTTCTGATGTGGTCATTCCCAGCCAGCCAATCCAAGCAGACGTTCTCTTCATCCATGGGATTCTAGGAGCAGCATTTAAAACGTGGCGGCAGAAGGACAGAAACGTGTCGGAGGAAGACACAGACAAAGACGGCACTGATGATTACACAACGTGCTGGCCGAAGGTGACAAATCCGACCGGGGGGTGTGAGTGTGGAGCATGTGTTCCGTCTGGTGACGTCTGTCCGTCTGTGTCCTGTCAGTCCTGGTTGGCTGCTGATTGTCCAAATCTCAGAGTGCTGTCAGTGGAGTACGACAGTCACCTCAGTGACTGGATGGCAAAGTGTCCTGCTGAGAATCAGAGGTGAGACTTTGTATGTTTATTCACTCTGGGACACTGACACCTCATTAAATAAAGGTTTGTTCCTGTGGCACACCAGCTGGTGTGTGTAACGTCCAGTCCAGACCAACGGAACAATCACAGCAACAGTTTGTCCAGAGGAGATCGTTGCTAATGTGGCTGTGGCTGAGTGACGTATCCGGCTAAAGTCTCTGGTCTGTGATAAGTTGAAGAAAGGAGCTGTCGGGGGACGTCACTTGTGTTCATCACACTCCAGGTCACTGAGACACCTGACTATGCTGCCGAGGTCTGAGGCTCCCATCTCCGAAGGTGCTTGTACCCAGATTATTGTTTTAGTTGTCACCTAGCACAGAGTGAACCTAACTTATGAAGAGAAAACAGAGACAAAGGGGACCTGACCTGACTCCTTGAATGACCTGAAAGAGGGAACAAATAGGACATTTCCTTCACAACATGCTAACTAACTTTTTTTCCAGAGGAGATGGAGGACGTACTGAGCTCAACCGTAACTTCACAGCAGCTGCTCAGAAAAAACACAGTGCCAGAGCATGTATCATGGAAATTCACAGATAAGAGGAGTTGAGTTCTCCTGGGTGGGGGGGTTGTTGTCCTGTTGTGCTTTACGACACCTGTTGCTTTGGAAACAACAGTAGTTTACATGAAGTGGCAAGTCGCAGGTCGGTGCCTCAGTTGTGGAGCCGTTGTTGCACCTGGAATCTGTGGTCTGGACTGGACTGATCACTAGTAGTGACTCTCCTTTTGCTGTGTGTCACCTGTACTTTTAAATCCCAAACCTTCAGCTGGTCTCACCGTTCTTCATACATATCAGTCAATAACACGAATATACTCTGATGATGAACAATACACAGTTCCACCAAATGCTACAAGTAAGTAAGTGTGTCTTTGTTTCTAACGTCAGGAAGTCGTTGGCCTTTAGGAGTCGAGAGCTGCTGAACAAGTTAAAGATGGCAGGCGTTGGAGAGAGGCCTGTGGTGTGGGTAGCTCACAGCATGGGAGGTACATCCTGTCACAGCGGCTTCTTAAAACCTTTCAACCATGTTGTAATTCATCACTGGGTTTCATTTCTCGTCAGGCTTACTCGTGAAGAAGATGCTGGTGGATGCCTCTGAGGACCCTGATATGCACGGACTGTTAAACAACACCAAGGGCATTCTGTTCTACAGCGTTCCTCACCATGGCACCTTTATGGCAGAATACTCAGTCAGTGTCCGCTATCTTCTCTTCCCCTCAATAGAGGTCAGAGAACTTTGTAAAGGTCAGTGCACCGGGTGAACTCTGAAGATTCTTCCATCATGAGGTTTTGAAACCTAATGTGATGTGTTTTTTTTTAAGACTCGCCAGCACTCCGCGGCCTGAATGAGAACTTCTTGGACATGGCTAAACAAAGAGAATTCAAGGTGCTAAGTTTTGCAGAGACGCTGCCGACAAACATCGGCCCCATGCTCAAGATACTGGTGGTCCCGTCACAGTCAGCAAGTATGGAACACTAGTGTGTAAGCTGTGTATCTGCTGTCTCGTCCCACTCCGTCTTACCTTCAGCCTGTCCTGCTTACAGATCTGGGCATCGGGGAGCTGATAGAGGTGGACGTGGATCATCTCAACATCTGCAAGCCACAGAAGAAGGACTCATTCCTGTACAAACGCAGTCTCCAGTTCATCCAAGAAGCTCTGCACAGCTACATCAGCGACTGACCCCCATGTGTAAACTCTTAAAGTCAGATGATACTTGAAGTGGGTGTAAGGAGGGGGGGGCTGCCACACTCACATGCACACCCACAACCCAATGTCAATGTGACTGCCTCTCCTCATTGCACATTCACCTGTTGTTGTTGTATTGTGCATTTAGATGAAAATCTGTGAAGAGAAAACTGGATGCTGATCTCTCACTTCTGACTTTTACGGTTTATTTTAATGGTGTTATTGATTAACCTCTGAAGAAAGGTGTGTTCTTGGTTTTATTTTGAACTTACCAGCTTAACATGTTATTACATGTTACTGTGTTTTTTTTTAAAGATGCATTGATTTCTTTGTCAGTGATATTCATTGGCATACATGACCAATTAGAGAAACGACTGAAGATGTAATTTTTTAAAAATTATATTTTTTTCCAAAACCACACTTTTGTGCCAAAACGTATTCCTGAAATAGACCCTCATTGATATTAGTTGATGAACAACAACAACAAGTTGATGAACAATGATAGCAATAAAATAAATGAAATCATTTGTTTGAATTCTCTGTTTACTGTTAAATAGCCATCAGTTAACAGGTGCTTTTAAAAAAGAATATCACACAAAACTTCAGTGAACCATGTATTTTCTCCATTTATTACAGTGCATCTGGAAAGTATTCACAGCGCTTCACTTTTTCCTCATATTTTATGTTACTGCCTTATTCCAAAATGGCTTCAATGCATTTTTTTCCTCAAAATTCTACACACAACACCCCATAATGACAATGTGAAAAACGTTTTTTAGATTTTTTTGCAAATTTATTGAAAATACAAAACTAAGAAATCGCATGTACATAAGTATTCACAGCGTTTGCCATAAGCTCAAAATTGAGCTCAGGTGCATCCTGTTTCCACTGATCATCCTTGAGACGTTTCTACAGCTTAATTGGAGTCCACCTGTGGTAAATTCAGTTGATTGGACATGATTTGGAATGGCACACACCTGTCTATCTAAGGCCCCGAAGTTGACAATGCATGTCAGAGCATAAACCAAGCATGAAGTCAAAGGAACTGTCTGTAGACCTCTGAGACAGGATTGTCCTAAGGCACAAATCTGGGCAAGGGTACAGAAAAATTTCTTCTGCTTTAGAGGTCCCAATGAGCACAGTGGCCTCCATCATCCGTAAATGGAAGAAGTTTGGAACCACCAGGACTCTTCCTAGAGCTGGCCGGCCATCCAAGCTGAGCGATCGGGGGAGAAGGGCCTTAGTCAAGGAGGTGACTAAGAACCCAATGGTCACTCTGTCAGAGCTCCAGCGTTCCTCTGTGGAGAGAGGAGAACCTTACAGAAGGACAACCATCTCTGCAGCACTCCACCGATCAGGCCTCAGGCCTGTATGGTAGCGTGGCCAGACGGAAGCCACACCTGAGTAAAACACACATGGCAGCCCGCCTGGAGTTTGCCAAAAGGCACCCTAAGGACCCTCAGACCATGAGAAACAAAATTCTCTGGTCTGATGAGACAAAGATTGAACTCTTTGGCGTGAATGCCAGGCATCATGTTTGGAGGAAACCAGGCACCGCTCATCACCAGGCCAATACCATCCCTACAGTGAAGCATGGTGGTGGCAGCATCATGCTGTAGGGATGTTTTTCAGCGGCAGGAACTGGGAGACTAGTCAGGATAGAGGGAAAGATGAATGCAGCAATGTATTAGTACATCCTGGATGAAAACCTGCTCCAGAGCGCTCTTGATCTCAGACTGGGGAGACGGTTCATCTTTCAGCAGGACAACGACCCGAAGCACACAGCCAAGATCACAAAGGAGTGGCTTCAGAACAACTCAATGTCCTTGAGTGGCCCAGCCAGAGCCCAGACTTGAATCCAATTGAGCATCTCTGGAGAGATCTGAAGATGGCTGTGCATCGACGCTTCCCATCCAACTTGATGGAGCTTAAGAGGTGCTGCAAAGAGGAATGGGCAAAACCCAAAGATAGGTGTGCCAAGCTTGTGGCATCATATTAAAAAAGACTTGAGGCTGTAATTGCTGCCAAAGGTTCATCAACAAAGTATTGAGTGAAGGCTGTGAATACTTATGTACATGTGATTTCTTGGTTTTTTATTTTTAATAAATTTGCAAAAATTCTAAAACTTTTTTCACATTGTCATTATGGGGTGTTGTGTGTAGAATTTTGTGGAAAAAATGCATTGAATCCCTGTTAAATTTCTATAGCTCAAAAAATACTATAATCAGAATATTCCAATATGTACTGTCACATTTTACACTATGTATTGAACCACTGCTTATGCAGTTTAAATACCATCCATATCAAATTAGTTTCTGGATTATTTCTGGATTATTAAAAAATGTTTCACTGCTTGAATAAAGTTAAGGCATAAATGTCTCCATAATTAATTTTTGGATGCATCTGTATGACTGACTTCCCTGTGTTTTAATGTGTTCTTGTTTTGTCGAAATATGATAACACGGTTATCGATGAACATCATTTTAAGTGCTGCTCGGGCCAGTGCGCGTCGCCGCCAGTCGTTTACTGCAGTTTGTCCCTCCGTGCTCCCCGTAGTACGTGAACGCGGTCCAACAGCACTATGGTGGAAAGTTAACATCTGAGGTGTGTGCATTTATTTACTGAAGACTTATCGTAAGTTGTGGAGATGGGTTAATAGTTACATATTGCGGCTATCGTTGTAGTAGAATACAATTGAGTTATCGTGCGTTAGGCTTAGCGGCCCCAAGCTAACATTAGCTGTCGTTTGTGGGTCACTGTCTTTGTTTCACTTATCTCTGTTTTACTGTCGTGAACTCAGTGGTCTCAGCTCGGTAAGTCACTCATCTTGTTTGTGTTACAGGCTCTGAGCATTTTCTTCAAGCTAGCTGTCGCTTCACTTGTCAACATGGTCAATGTGCACAAAGGCGTTCTGGTGGAATGGTGAGGAACCCAACATCCCTCTGATCCCCTCTCGTAGTTTGACCAACAGTTTCAGTGAACACACTGTCTGCTGCCTTGACCAGTGATCCTGCCATGAAGCAGTTCCTCCTCTACCTGGATGAAACCATGGCCCTGGGGAAGAAGTTCATCCTGAAGGATCTGGACGACACCCATGTGTTCATCCTGGCAGAGGTGGTCCAGACCCTGCAGGAGAGAGTTGGCGAACTGATGGACCAGAACTCATTCCCCATCACACAGAAATGACTCCTCCTCTGACTCTGGCTCTGGTGGACTTCTAACCTGATGTGGGAGGCTTTGTTTTCCTTAAACCCAGAGTTGTGATGCAGTATTTGGATTTTCATTCTTTGATATGATAATTAAAAAAAAAACAAAACAAAACAAAAAAAACATACAATGTCCCATTTTAGTCCTATGTGTGATTTTGTATTTAAATATGAACTCATTTGTTTTTGCTTAATGTGTCCTTAGGAAGTATCCACTTGTTTCTTGGTCTTAATTTTAACTTCACTTTTTGTTTGTTTGGCAAACAGTTTGTGAGGTGGACGCATCAGCTGACAGGTTTATGTTCAGTGAAAACACCTGAGATGAGGAAAACACATAAAACTCATCTCAAAAATTCAATTTATGACATTTGGTTTAACTGTGGACGGTTTGTGTGGAATAGGATTGAACACTGCAGCTGAAAAACTGGAAACTAAAAGGCATTTAAATTGTGTCATTGAGAGGACAAGGGTCAGGGTTCGTCTCACATTCACCTGTGGCTGCATAGTCGGTTTTGTTCTTATTTTTTTCCTCCTAATGGAGTCTGAGGGCTGTCGTGATTCAACTGAAGTAAAACATACTTTGATCGGTCAATAAAGTCCTTTCTAGAGAGACACAGCAAACACTTGTAATCTCCTTACTACAGTCTTCATTGAGCTTGATTTGGTTCTTTTATTGTGGAGGAATAAGACCGGAAGTAAGTTTATTCCCGGAAATTGTTGGTTTGACTGAACCGGACGACACAGTATTGTTTCTCTGGATAATGTCACACAAATATTGGTTTTCTACCTTCTTCTGATTACCATGAACACATTGGTCATTGTCCTGGTTGTCATGGCAACGCGCAGAGTTGCGTCTGGTAAGTTTTTTTCTGGTAATTTAAGATTCGGCTGATGTTTATCATTTTGTTGTTTGATTCTGCAAACGATGAAAGTCACATATTCATTCCAGTCTGCTGCTCATTTATCCTCAGTAAGTTTGTTGACGTTTTACAGTCATAGCAGCTTTCAATCGGTTATTTATTGATTTACTTTGTTACTTATTTTCTTCTTATTATTATTATTGTTCTTATTACAGCGGTGAAATAGCTCTGCTGATCTTTTGAGAGTGATTGTGACGTCTCAGCTGATGTTGTTGACGTTCCTGCTGAACCCAAACCATTTCCTGCTTTCTGAACATTTGAATGAAAGCAGAGCAGAGCAGATGGTTTCACAGCACAGATGCTGATGAACGCTCTGGAAATGGACGGTCAGCTGAATATGACCCAGATGAAACCAAAACCAAAACATAGTCAGCCGTCATCCTGATGATAAAAGTGTTTGGAGTTTGGACTCAGAGAAGAAGGTGAAGGTGGAGCACATGATGCACCAAAGGTCAGGAAAGTGTCAATGATCGAAAATGTCCAGAAGAACAACATGAGAAAGTTCCGCAGTTCAAAAAAAATCTGCCTTTACACAACAATTCTCAGAGCCTTGTGAGAGAAAGTTGCATTTTAGATGTTTTTCTTAGTTCTCAGTTTAAAACTGTTTGCAAATCCACCAACACGAGGGAACTTGCACATGAACCTTAAAAAAGAACAGAGAAACAACGAATGAAACAAACCTGGGAAGAGGAAGTGCGTTGTTTCATGTTCCGTTGAGCGTAGAAAGTTAAATCAAACGGTACATGTGTCCGTCAGTGTTTGTGACTGAAGAACAAACGTCTCTTCTGTCGATCGATCCAATCTGGTCTGTTGTTTGTGTGTTTCTACATTCACTGATCGTCAGAAGAATCCCTGTAACACGTCTGTGTAACACATCTGTGTCGATGAAGAAAACAAACGTTGAGTTCTTTGTGATTTAATATATAACTGTTACTGTTCCTTGCAGTGATTCATTCACTGAAGAATTTCTACACTGCATCTTCTGGAATCCCAAACTTCCCAGAGTTTGTGACTGTTGCGATGATTAACGACGTTCCAATAAATCGCTTTGACAGCGACACCAACAGAAGGATTCCCACTCAGGACTGGATGAACCAGCTCACAGCTGATGATCCTCAGTACTGGGAGACCCAGTCACAGAGGCTGGTCGGCACCCAGCAGCTCTTCAAAGCTGGAATGGAAACTCTGAAGCAGCGCTTCAACCAAACCGGAGGTCGGTTTGTGTTTCTACTGTCGTAAATGACCAAAACGTCTGATTTCTGTGAAGCGGAACTGTAAACTGTTGGGTTCTTCTGACTGTTGGAGCAGAAGGTTTATTCTTTATTCTTTGATCCCCATTAGCTTCCGTAAAGTGTTCGCTAGTCTTCCCGGGGTCCACACAAAAATTCAACAATAAAACAGACAAACTCTATATAAAAGCAAGGAACACATAACAAGGCAATTTATGATAATCAGCAGATATCTAAGTGTATAAATGATACAACAATAACCAATTTAGTTGGAAATGCAGAGTATTAAATTAAATATTAAATTCATATAAAGATCAACTCAGTGGTTCATAAATTAGAGATAAATAATAAATACAGTGACATTCCATACTCATCTATGTAGGACTCATCAGTTTGTGTTGTAACTTGAAAAGATGATCTACTGCTGTGGTGTCACATTAAAAGGAGCCAAAGAAACATTCATGAACAGTTGTCATCATACAATTTGCCACCACCTTTTGTCCAGTCTTATGTCCGTGGCAAAAACCTGAAACGTCTGTTTAATAAAAAAGGTGCTAGACCCTTCCATATGACATTATACATGAAGACCAGAAGACAATATGTTCATTTATCCTCAACAATAATTGTTTGTGCATCTCAGTTACATTGGCACAGAACGTCCATATTAGATGTACCACTGATCCTCAGTGTGTCCATCCCATAATACACAGTGACGGTCCACATCAGACGTCTCCCTCTGTCTCTCGCCCCGACCCTGGGCTGCCTCCATATCTAGAATTCAGCTTCCATGAAAACACTGGTGAACTGGAGGCTTTTACAGTCCGTTGGTGTTGGTGTTGGTGTGGAGTTCCTTGTTCTGTTGATGATAATGAGCTACAAGTTGTACAGTTTTTAATGGATTGATTAATTTGCAAATGTTTCGTATACATAAACATGTCTGCCGAGTCAAACATGAAAATATAAATATGTAAATAAAGAGCTTTTGTAAAAATAAAAAAATATATATCTCTCTGTCTGTACTCTCTCTCTCTGTCTGTCTCTGTCTGTCTGTCTGTCTCTGTCTCTCCCCCTCTCTGTCTCTGTAAGGCGTCCACATCATCCAGCTGATGTACGGCTGTGTCTGGGATGATGAGACAGGAGAGGTGGTGGATGGATTTCGTCAGTACAGTTATGATGGAGAAGACTTCATTGCGTTGGACCTGCAGACGTGGACATGGATCGCTCCGACCCCACAGGCGTTCATCACCAAACTCAGCTGGGACGCGGACACAGCTGGGAACAACTTTTACAAAGAATACCACACCCACATTTGTCCTGAGTGGGTGAAGAAGTATCTGAAGTACGGGAGCAGGGTCCTGCTCAGAACAGGTAGAGTCCCATTCTAAAGACCACACCTTCTAATACGTCTCGTACATTTCTAAATATGTGACTGACCTTTAATACTCATTATATCATAGTCTTCTCTGATTGGCAGGCAGACGTTTAATGTTTAAAACTGTTTAATGCACATGTAATTTGTTCATGGTTAACTTTTCTAAAATCCATCCATGGTTCAACCTGTTACTTTGGCAACCCAGCAAGATGAGTGAATGATCCATTTCAGTTCTGTGGCTGATGACCATGGGTTAATCTACAGGTAGGTGTCAGATAAACGGTGGGTTCTTCACCCCCACATCATACCTTAAAACCGTTTAATTCACACCTACCTGTTGACCAGTGACATGTGGTGAGGTGGATGTCTGGTTCACTGACTGAATCAGATCTACTAACATGACCCCCCAGTTGTAGCTGATTCACCATCTGCCTGTAACAGATAGTGGTTGTTTTAAGTCTCCTATCAGCATCTTCACACAAACAAACTGAAACACACACAAAGAACATTTAATTAAAAAAACATTAACATGGTCTGAACTTTACATATAGATAAGTCTATGGAACAAAAGCATGAGAACTTGTTAGTAGAAATGTTCCTTCGCATTTTAAAGTCACTCTGTCTCCATGGAGACCGTTCCTTCTTCCATTCAAAGTCCAGTTTTAAATGGTTTGAGTTTAGATGTGTAAAAAAGTAACAACAAACAGATGCTGACTAGACTCACTGACTGTAGATCGGGGTCTAGAAGAACCTCTGGACTCACTACTGCCCCCTAGCATGAGGAGGAGAACTGCTGCCTCACCTAGTGTCTCTTCACAGCCGTTTGACGATTGATACACACACATACCGTTGTTGACAAAAACCCTGTACACTGTGTATATCAGATAAACTATGTAAGTTCAGTTCATGAACATTTTTTTTTTTTCACCTGTCTTGTCCGACAATTTGACGATCAGCATGGTTTGCTGGATGCTCTCGGATGTCAGTCAGTTTTGCTGTGTGGAGCTCACTGCACCTAGCTGATGGCAGAAGCTCCACCATTTCTTAAACTTTTGTTCATGAACATTTTAACAGAGACATCCAGAGACATCAGTCGGTCTCCTGCTAGCAGCCAGCAGTTATTGTCAACCCCTGGTGAGGAACAGACAGCTGGTGACTCAAGACACGCCACTTCTCAGGGTTTAAACAGGAAATAAGAAAATTTGAGTCAAAATAATCTAAAATAAGTTACATTTAATGCACATTTAACAGTATGAATCTCTGGATAAATTTAACCATTTAATTTTTCCCCCATTTTTTTCTTTCTATGATGGTAGGTGAGGCACCTGCCCCCCCTGACGGCACATTCCTGCTGTTGATCATCCCCTACAGGTGTGATGTCCTGCTGCAGTCAGCGCTCATTGACCCATAAACTGTCTTTGTCCTCTCCAGAGCGTCCCAGAGTGTCCTTCCTCCAGAAGTCTTCCTCCTCTCCAGTCACCTGCCACGCTACAGGTTTCTACCCTGACAGCGCCGACATGTTCTGGAGGAAAGATGGCGAGCAGCTTCACGAGGATGTGGACGTGGGAGAGATCCTCTCCAACCCTGACGGAACCTTCCAGATGAGCGTTGACCTGAAACTCACCAACACAGTTACAGATCTCAGGAGGTATGAATGTGTGTTTCAGATGGGTGGCGTCAAAGAGGACATCATCTACCGACTGGAGAAAGCCTTGATCAGGAGCAACGGTCAGTAGAGAAGTTGTGACCAGTCCAACAGGATGTTCTGTGACCTGATGGGTTTGGTTTTACTGTTTTTTACTCAGAGAAGAACAAAGTGACCGTCGCCGTCGTCGCTGCGGCCATCACTCTGTCACTCATTGTCATCGGCGCCGTGGGATTCGCGGTTTATGGAAAGAAAAACGGTGAGAGACATCAACAGGAACAGAAGAAAAACCAAAAGCAGTGCATCGATGATAATCGGATCGTTTTCACTGGAAGGAAGTTGATCAAATGTAATCTGTTGTTTTTCTTTCAGCCAGTCATCCCTCCTGTAAGTAAACCTTGTTTTTCTTCCACATCCTCTGTCCTGGCTTGTGGAGGAGCAGCTTTGTGATGGATTTGTAGTTGACTAACTGTGTTTCACCGCACAGCTGCCAACACTCCAGACGTGCTGGAGGAACTGACTCCCAAAACATAAATCCCCTGACCCGGGAGGGGCGACAGTTCGGCAGTCCCAGTGTTGCTTGTGTTGTATATTTTATGGAAATGTTTATTCCCACATTTTGGAATGTGTATCAATGCATGTTTGTTATACTTTTGTTGTAATACTAGTGTGATATCAAAGCACAGAATTAACATTTTTGCTGTGATAGTGTGAGAATTATTATATAATATATAATGATATACATTTATACCATGGTGATGGCTCGTCTCTGATTGTCTGACAGCCGTGCGTTAAAACCGTTTAATGCACATGTAATTTGTTCATGGTTAACTTTTCTAAAATCCATCCGTGTTTCAACCTGTTACATTGGAAACATGAAACAGCACACGAGCAGTAACAGCTGTCAGCAGTAACAAAACCTCTACATGTCGTTACCACTGACAGCTGACAGGAAAACAAACACGTGATGAGAGTTAGGGCTAGAGAACACATGAAAACAGGAATGAAAGATCAGCTCCAGCACGACCTTGACCCGTAAACGGAGCAAGTGGAAGAAGATGAATGAATGAATGAATGAATGAATAACATTTAAAAGAATTAGAACATTTTGTATCAAATTAAAAGATGTCCATGTAACGGGGGGGGTGATGGGACCCAAACGCAACACACTGAAGCACACCAAGTTCAGGGGTAACGGTTTTATTGAGGGAAAGGACCAGGATGGGGATGGGAAGACTTAATCCTCTTCGGACGTCTGGGAGGGACGACAGACGCC
>CAAKHB010000904.1:4832-17332 GCA_901007665.1 Aeoliscus strigatus
AAAGAACATCGGTGAACGTTGCAGGTGAAGGAATGCTGACATTCTCCTGTAAAAATGATATCAACACGTGATTAATCAGTGTTAAATTTCATCTTTTTTTCTCCTCGTTTTCTTTCTTTATTTCACACTTTACACTTCAGACTGTTGGGGGGGGGTCACAGTGGGTCCCTGGTGTCTGGTACCTACAGATACAGGACAATCCAGAGTAATTCACACACTCAAGTTGGAACCGAAATGTGAATTCAGTCACAGTTGAACCTTCTCATCATTCAGAAACAGTCCCATGACCCCCCCCACCCTCCTCACCCTTCTCATCATTAACTCTCATCAGCATCTGTTCCTATGACTCTATCTCTGTCTTAGTCTCAATCTATTTCTTGTACTGTGGTGGGGATGGACTTTTCCATAACGTGAGGACTTTTCAGTCTGCTGTGACCCTCTGACCTTTATGACTGTAAAGTCATGTCTTTACACTCCCATTATTATTGTCTTTGGTCACCTAGTAAACATAGTCTCAGTGAGACGGGGGGGGGGGGTTCTATCTCCAGAGATTTCCCCAGATGTTCTATTTGTATCAGATAACATTCCCACAGCACATGTAGGAAAGTCCCTGCCTTTGTTCCACATTTCCAGCAGAGTTTGTCAGGTAATAGACCCGTCCTATGGAGTCTAGAGGGGGGGTGTATTAGCTGTAGTATCAATGTTCAAACCTTAAGCGTCAGTCAACAATCAGAGACTAGAGGGACACGTCAGTGAGTCCACATGAGTCCTGCTCACTTTGCTCAGCAGCTGCAGCAGAACGCTGCCACCGCCCTCCGTAATCTCCAGCGTGTCCTTGATGACGCCGAGGAGCTGGTTCAAGAAGCCAAAGCTCACCTGCAGCACAGAACATGAACACACACACACACACACACACACACACACACACGTTTTATCACTCGGTCATCAAACGCAAAGTCCAGCTGCTTTGGAATCCTTCAGGGTTTGTTTCCTATCACAAATGAGACGATTATCAGACTTTCATTCGTGTTCCGAAGGTGATTCATGTTCATAAAGTTCATGACTGATGTGACTGTTCAGACGACACAGAATCATTCTCCTTGTTCTGTTGGTTCCTGGTTTCTTCTTCTCACCAGACAAAGTTCACTGAGGTTCGCAAACAACCTCCAGGGGTCAACGTCCGTCAGACAGTTGTTCATCTGAAGGTTGGTGAGAGTCGCCAGAAACACCTGGGGGGGGGAGAAGAAAGTTACCTGACTGTACAGCTACCTCATCAAAACTATGGGTCTACTCGGGGGTCAGAGGTCACAAAGGTCAAACATGTGCGTGTCTGTGTGACCTGTCAGTCAGAAGAACCTAACTCCACGTCTCAGCATTCCTCTTCCTGCTGCCACAGACTGGAGCTGACAACCTACTGGTTTCTCCTCTGTTCCCAAGTGTCTACTCACTCAGGGGGGGTGTCGACCTCTCACCTCCTTGAGAACCATCAGCTGATCCAGGAAGTAAACACACTCGCTGGTGAACAGCTCCCACACGACCTCGTGCCTCCTAAAGGCCGAGGGGTCAGAGGAGGCTCTCCACTGGGAGGACTGGTCCTGCAGGAACTGGGCCAGCGACAGCTCCTAGACACACACACACACACACACACACACACACACACACACACACACACACACACACACACACAGGTAGAAAGAAACGACAGGCCTCTGTGTGTGTGTGTGTGTAAACACTGACTTGTCATCCTGACACACTGACATGTCATGACTCATCAACCGGACCGGTTCCTGCAGTGTGTGTGTGTGTGTGTGTGTGTGTGTGTGCTTTTTCTGTTTTTGCTGAGTCACCTATTCAAACACCGAATCTATTTGAATTGTAAATCGGTGTCAGTTGTTCGTCAGTTTCAGTCGCCGCAGTCAGATTTACAAAACAAACAGCGGCGCTGAAGCTGCTACGGCGGCGGCTGCTGACGGCGGCGCTCCTCTCTCACCTTCAACCTCTGAAGGTCGGTGTTCCTCCAGTCCTCAACCTGCGCTGTGGACAGACATTTGTCCACGTCCAGCACGGTGTGTGACTTCCCTTTAGTCTGGAGGACAGAGAACAGCTCCAGTTCAAGGAGAGATGTCGTTGTAGCGCCGAAGACGGAGCTCATGAATCCGCTTGGAGGAGTCGGCTCAGAAAAGAACCGATACGGAAACAAACAAACAAACAAACATGACCTGGGTGCTGCGTCTGGAGAACGGCCACTTGGACTTCTTCGAGTCTGACAACCACAACACACGTGACGCAATCAGAAAACGTCCAAACGCAGACGAATGTTGTTACATCAATCAATCAATCAATCAATCAATCAATTGCAGCTTGTTCAAAGGATCCTTTGATCGGATCCATCGAGCCGATCCTTTGATCGGATCCGTTCATTCATTTTGTTGGCTTTAGTTTGTGCGTCGTACCAGAGAAGTTTGAACCGTTCAGAATATCTGCTGCTCCGTTGGATACGAACAGGTCGCCGGGGGAAACGTCCAATCCGGGCAGGCTGACCACCACGGAGCTCCGCCTCCTTTCCTGCAGCCTGCGGACACACGCACACACACGACATGAACACCTGCTGTGTCAATGTGTTTGAATCACTGCGACAAGAAGACACACTTTAAATGGGTGAGGTGGACAAACAGCAGAGGAAGGAAACGCGTCGCGCTGGCGGTCGAGATGTGACCACCGACCTGTGTGGACCGAGTCCAGCTGTCAGTGAACACTTTAATCCTCTTTGTCTTTCACAGCTCCCTAGAATCAGCGCTGGCTGGAAAAACACAGAGCTGCTTTCAGCCGCCGGCAAATCTCAAACATCTACTGTGCTGGGGCAGGCGGGGGGTGCGGGGGGGAGTCGGAAATCTGACGCTGATTGTTCAAGCACACGACTTGAACATTAACGACTATTTGTTGTTGTAACGGTGTTGTAACACGACTGTGAATGACAACAAACTACAGTCAGACTGGCTGGTCGGTATCAACTTGTCTCTGGTCGGTATCAACTGGTCTCTGGTCGGTATCAACTGGTCTCTGGTCGGTATCAACTGGTCTCTGGTCTGTATCAACTGGTCTCTGGTCGGTATCAACTGGTCTCTGGTCGGTATCAACTGGTCTCTGGTCGGTATCAACTGGTCTCTGGTCTGTATCAACTGGTCTCTGGTCTGTATCAACTGGTCTCTGGTCGGTATCAACTGGTCTCTGGTCGTATCAACTGGTCTCTGGTCTCTGGTCTGTATCAACTGGTCTCTGGTCTGTATCAACTGGTCTCTGGTCGTATCAACTGGTCTCTGGTCGGTATCAACTGGTCTCTGGTCTGTATCAACTGGTCTCTGGTCGGTATCAACTGGTCTCTGTCATGGTTGTGTCTTGTTTTGTGTTGGGTTTGTTTTGATTCCAGGTGTCTCCTCTCTCTGGCTGGCGGTGGAGGTGCGGCCAGGCTGATTGGGAGCAATCAGCGCACCTGATTCTCATCGGCGCGCTGATTGCTCCTGCTCTTAAGCCGTGCTCTGGCTGCACTCCACTGCCAGATTGTTTGTGCTTGTGCCTTACTCTCCCGCCGTCTTTCCCGTAAAACTCGAGCTCTCGTTCTGTACCCGTTTTTTCCCGGTTTCCGCGTGTCCGCGTGATTTTCAGTTAGTTTCTTTCTCTCGTGTTTTATCTCCGCCGTAGTGCGTGTTCCTCAGTTTTGTTTCTCTCTCTCTCGTGTTTATTCTCCGCCCTTGTGCGCGATTTTCTGTTTGCGTTTGGACTCCGCCGCAGTGCGCGATTTTTTGTTTCTCGGTCATTTGTTCTGCCTGTGTTCTACCGTGTCTTTTGTATTTCTGCTTGTGCAATAAACCGCCCGTTGACCCAGCTGACGGTTCCTTGGAGTTATTCCCGCATCTCTGGGTCCGCCCCAAGCCTCGGGCGTCAGCCCGCATAACAGTCTCTGGTCGGTATCAACTGGTCTCTGGTCGGTATCAACTGGTCTCTGGTCGGTATCAACTGGTCTCTGGTCTGTATCAACTGGTCTCTGGTCGGTATCAACTGGTCTCTGGTCGGTATCAACTGGTCTCTGGTCTGTATCAACTGGTCTCTGGTCTGTATCAACTGGTCTCTGGTCTGTATCAACTGGTCTCTGGTCGGTATCAACTGGTCTCTGGTCGGTATCAACTGGTCTCTGGTCGGTATCAACTGGTCTCTGGTCGGTATCAACTGGTCTCTGGTCGGTATCAACTGGTCTCTGGTCAGTCTCAGGCTGTGTTTACACTCTACCATATCGCCTCGTATTTCCCGTCGCCGACGAGTCGCGGCCTAATTTGCATACTGGTAGAGGGCTGACAGGGTCGTGACCTTTCACCGAGACATATAGTCAGTGAGGGGCTGCGTCCGGCTGCGTCACGTCCCGATGAATTTTCTTGTTGGGAGCTACAGTATATGGGGTCCTTCGTCACGATTCTACACATGAGGCAAGTTGAAGCACAAAAAAAAGCTCGTTCTCCAGTCTCCACACTGTTCAGCTCAAAATGATAGTCAGAGGTCAGAGGTCAGCCAGTGGTCTGAAGAAAAGGAGAACGTAACATCCGATCCAATATCCAGAACCAATTTGATGGAGTAGAACACATCTCATCGTCGGTATCGTCCGATGAGGGTCTCAGACGTCTCCGACTGGTCTGGTCGGACGAGAGGGAGCTGGTGCAGTGTGAGATGTAAACGGACCAAAGGTCGGCAGCGGACACGGGGGCTCACAGAACAATAACTCTGGATCAAATACCTGCAGTTCTACTGCTGAATGTGTGAGACGGAGTCAGTGCCAGGGGGGGCTAAGCTGTTCGCTGAGAGGATCAGTGACTCTGCAGCTGAGTGTGTGTGTGTGTGTGTGAGTGTGTGTGTGTGTGTGACCGGCTCAACTGTGAAAACACTGATTCTCCTGAAAAATGATTTTGAAGAGTTGGATGTTTACATTTAGTTTGTGAATGAATGAATGAATGAATGGTGTGAACAAATGAAACTGTCATTGAATGTTCTAATCACACACACACACACACACACACACACACACACACACACACACACACACACACACACACACACACACACACACTCTGATCAAGTCACTGAAATAGTTTCACTCCTGTTTCAAACAGGGAAAGCGACTTTAGAACCAGTTACATTTGCAAAGCACTTTACGACGCTGCTCGCACGCAAGCGTGCATGGCGACCCGTGGCTCTGACCAATCCCAGCTCCTCCTGTGTCCGCGGTGAAAACGGAGCCTTTGTTTGGGACACGACCAGAGAAATAATGAGTCCCACAAAGAAAACTCTTCCACCGGGGGCCTGAAGGCCTCGGCCGCCGCCACAGGAACTCTGCCAAGGTGTAATTACAGGGACAATAGCTGCCTAATTACCCAGTGAGAGGACGGGGGGACGAGTCCCCGGACCATTGGGGGGTGGGATGGGGGGGGCGGGTGTCAGTAAGAGAAAACAGCCCTAATGAGGGTTTGTCTGGTCCGTTTAGAACCATGGGACTCTTCAAACTCCACCTAGGCGTGAGTGGCCATGAATGAACAGTGGGGGGGGTTCCTGGGCGCGAGGGGGCACTGACGACAACAGCTGGGGTTCATCAGACAGGTGTGTGTGTGTGTGTGTGTGTAACGTACCTGTCTGAGTGAAGCTCCTTCTCCTGCAGACAGAGGAAACGGTCAGTGACACGGTTCTGATTGAGAACCTGTGTTCAGCAGTACAAGCCCCCCCACCACCACCACCACACACACACACACATCACAGCTTCACGTTTTAAGTCTGAACAGCCTGATAGGTGGGGAGGACGTGGGCGTCTGATGAAAGGGTCTGTTGATCATCTGTCTCCACTGACCCCTCCCTGATTGGGTGACTGCTGAGTGCGGCGCGTTGGGGCCCGAGCGGAGACCTTCCCAGGGTTGTCGGCGCGGTGCGTTGGCTGCGAGCTGTCAGTGCCTGTAACTGCTGATTCATTTGCTGTCAAAGCTGCAGTGTCTGAGCGCCGCAGGAGGTCCGACAGAATGAGCCGGCACCCCCGAAGAATGTGGACCCGTTTCATTTATCGGCTTTGGATGAAACGTTACGTCACATGGTTCGGAGCCGACGAGGACGACGGGATTGACGGCTTTGACCCCCCCCCCGCCCCCAAACATGTGAACAGGACCTCACCTGTATGTCAGGAAATCCAAGATTCGTTACGAGCGCGGGATGAGCGCCGCCACCTTCGTCCTTCGGCGAAGAGACGCCGTTGTCCAAAGTCTTGGATCTGTGTGATCTGGTTCTCTGTCGGCCGCAGGAGGAGGACGCGGCCTGCTGCCAGACCCGCCCCCCCTCGGAGGAACCAGAGGAGACCAGAGGGGACGTCACCCGAGGAGCCGGGGACGACGTGCTGGCGCAGGACGGCTCCTCCTCGGTGCTCCCCATCCGCGCCGGGTCCCTGGGGTCGGTCAGCGGCCGCCGGGTGCTTCTCATCCTCCTCAGGGTGGGAGAGGTGGAGATCCGCCCGGGGGCCTGACGGTCAAACTGAAAGAACGGGGGCGCCAGGGCCTCGGCGTCCGCCAGGGACGAGTGTCTCAGCTTGGAGCGTGTCCGTGTCAGGTCGATGTGCACAATGACCGGGCTGCTGGTCTGCGTCTCCTTGTCCTCGGCGAGCCCCGGGTCCGTCTGCGTGTGCGCGTGGGACACGCTGACGCCGCGCCCCACCTCGTCCCCCACCCATTCGATGTAGCTCCACGTTTCAACGTCCGGCAAAGAGACGTGTCTCAGCGCCGACATGGCGTCCTCACATCGCTCGGAGAACTTGAGGTCCACGGCCGATCACGTGCTGGTGCAGCTCCTGAGGAGACCATGAATGAGGGTTTGTCTTCGTTCCACCGCCGTTACCGTAAATACTGAAGTGGATGAACACTTCTGAATGGTCCTTCAGTCATTACAGGAGGTCGGCGTGTGTTTGCATTGACACGTGGATGACGTCACACGAACGCGAACGGCAGTAACCCCTCAAGTGTCCGGAGTACCAGCGGTACTCCATCACGTGACAGGTGCAGGGGTTGCATCTCACCGCGCGAGCTGAACTCGAATCCACGAGGTGAAAAAAACACAAAACAAAACACGAGAAACGAGTTTCCGACGGTTCGATGAAACCCGAAGAAACACGATGAAACACGAAGAGTCACGAAGGAAGCAGGAGTCTACTCACATTTACACTCTGGAAGCTGTGTGACCGGGACCGGGACCGGGAGAGTCCTGCTGGTCCCAGGAGACCGGAAATGTCCTGGTCGAAAGAGTGGAGCGCTGCCGCGAGGAACAAACGACGCGCTCTCTCTCTTTCTCCCTCTCTCTCTCTCTCTTCCTCTCTCTCTCTCCCTCTCCCTCCCTCTTTCTTTCTCTCTCGCACACACACACACACACACACACACACACACTCTCTCTCTTACTGTCTGTCTCGCGCAGTGGTCAGTGATTGGTTCTTTTTGATTCTTTACGTCAAGTTGAATTGATTTTCATTTTTATCTAGTTCTCACTGCGTGTTGTGTTTTGTAGTTTGTTACAACTTCTAGTGTGTGTGTGTGTGTGTGTGTGATAGATAGATAGATAGATAGATAGATAGATAGATAGATAGATAGATAGATAGATAGATAGATAGATAGATAGATAGATAGATAGATGTGATTTGACATCTCTGATCTCATTCTGTCTTTGTTTGCTAATTACGTATTAAATAGTGTGTGCGTGTGCGCGCGCGTGGGCGTGTGTGACAGAGACACTAGAGGGCGCTGTACGTCAGCTAATGAATTTGACGAGTTTGAAATGGGTTTGTTCTCCAGCGCGCTCTGGTGGATGAATATAGAAACTACACCATGACGTCAGGGGGTCACGATACTTCACAGCTGCCACCGATCAATACATCAGCTGTAAACAAAGACAACAAGGAGTAAAGAAGAAAACTCACGTGTCTAGATCTGTAAACATTGAACTTATGGTTCTGTTTGATGAATAAGCAGCGACCTGTGAGTAACCCCCCCCCTCCCCTTCCCCCACGTCCTCATCTGGAGACAGCAGATGAGGACAGCCTCACTGACACGTGTGGGTATGATGAGCCCCACATCAGGGCAAAGCAAGTTCACTTTGTACAATCTTTATGATGACACTCATACAGGTGCACGTTCCTAAACTGTGGGGTGACACGGTGGACCAGTGGTTGGCACTGTCGCCTCATAGCAGGGAGGTGCCCTGACCTGGGGGCACTCTCTATGTCTGTGTGGGTTCTCTCCGGGTTCTCCGGCTTCCTCCCACCTCCAAAGTTCCACCTCCATGCTGAAGTTAATTGGTAATTGCCAGTAGGTGTGAATGTGAGTGTGAATGGGTGTCTGTCCTTCATGTGGCCCTGCCGTGAGCTGGGGTCTCGTCCACGGTCTACCCCTCCGTGGGATCGGCTCCAGCATGACCGGAAGAAGATGAATGAATGAATGAATGAATGAATGCTCAGTTGTGCTCTGCCGTTGGATGAACACCCTCCTCATATTTACACATCCATGGAATCCGGTGAACCACACCAGGTCACACTCGTTCACATTATGATCTACACACTCGACAGTATTCTCCCATGTTGAATCGCTGCCGCTGCTTTATTGATTTGTTTTTGTTCTTTTCTAACTACGTTGTTCACTTCACCTGGTTCTCTCATTCAAATCCAGAGACATGAAACAAGTCGCTCTGGCTCTTGTTGCTCTTCCCTCCATTCTCAATCATGTCACCTTCACTCTGCTGATAACGGATGAACCGAGTCAGAGCGGATTCATCTAGTACTGATCGGTGGTTCTGGAACCCAATGGACCGATCCAGGCTCGGTCAGGACAATGATGGCGACTTGAGGAGCTGTTTGGCCTGTTTTCTGGAGCAGATGTTCTGGAATCCAGAAGGTTCTGACAGGAGACATGAGCCCCTGGTTTGATGTCGTCCCTCAGCTGACTCCATCGGCAGCTGGTCATCAGGCTGAAGAGCTGATTGATCCGTGAACACCTGCTGACGTGACGTCAGAGCCCGTGTTCCACCACATTGTAGTTGTTGTTTTGTTCAGACCTGACAGGAGAACTTGTTCCAACAGTTCCTGTTTTTACAGAAACTTTCACTGGTTAAATATTCACTAACTTAACACTCGCGTGTTTGTTTGGTGTGTGTGTGTGTGTGTGTGTGTGTGTGTAGCTGAAAACTGCAGTTTCAACTAATTTCAGCTCATTTTATTTTGAACAGAAACAGGTTTTATGAAGCTGCTGCTTCTCTTGACATGAGAAATACCTCATGGACGATACAACGGTCAGAGAAGAACTGTGGAATGTTTCAGGAATGTTCCAGGAATGTCTCGGTGGTAATGTCTCTCTCCGGGGGGGCATTCCTCTGCTGGTTGATCCAAACGGGACTCTATTGATCAGGGGTCGCTGAGGTGACTGGGCCAGAAGCTCCGCCCCCTCAGCTCTTCGTGAAGATTCTCTGGGGCACACGGGGAAGAACCGGAGGAGTTGTTGGTCTCGTTCTTCTCTCTGGCCTTCTCACGTTTACCTCTCGGCTCCACTTTGGCGTGTTTCCTGTCGCGTGTTTCGCGGAAGCCGGAAGAATGAAGCTGAAGCTGCGAACTGAAGTTGAGTCGCAGTAACTTGTTGTTCGGGCTGAAACCCGAACCGGGACTTTCAATGGAAGAGGAGGACGCAGTTTGACAAGAACCATGTCGGAGCACAGGTCCAGTTTCCTTCACATCGGAGACATCGTGTCTCTGTACGCGGAGGGTTCTGTCAAGGGCTTCATCAGCACTCTGGGGTACGTTTGTTTTCCTCACCAGGAACACCCAACACCTCCACCAACAGCTTCATTCAAAGTTCTCTGTCTGTCTCTGTCCCTGTCTCTCTCTGTCTCTCTCTCTTTCTGTCTCCATCTCTCTCTCTCTCCCTGTCTGTCTGTCTCTGTCTGTCTGTCCCTGTCTCTGTCTGTCTGTCCCTGTCTCTGTCTCTCTCCCTGTCTGTCTGTCTCTATGTCTCAGTCAGCTGGAAACAACCAGTTTCATGTCTGTCAGGGTTCCAACCCAACCCGGTGTGTCTCCAGTGAATCTGTGCTCAGAGGACAAACCTGTTCACTGGAGGAAGAAGGAAGTTGAGATGTGACAGAATGTTGGTTTCAACAGGTCTCAATTCTTCAGTGGCTCCAGTTGAGGAGACTACTGAGTGTTTTCAGGGTGCACCGACCTCTAACCTGAGGTGGTTTTATTTGTGTCTAACATTCTCTGTCACTGATTTGGAATCAGTCGTTGTCTTTCTGTGTCCCGACACGTTTTGTGTTTTTTTTTGGATTGTCAACAGTGTTGAAAACACACCGTGAGCACCCCCTTCCCTCTTGTGTTGACTTTCTGCTGCACATTAGTACACGTCACATCAAACCAGCATCCAACCGTGAGAGGCCTCGTTGGGTGGAGGACGAGCATGGAAGTTAATCTGTGCCATCATTGTACCTTGACTTATGACCTGATTCGACGCCACAGCTCTAGTTCTCTCTCTCTCACACACACACACAGGCATACATGTTGAAAACTGTCCTGGGGGGATCAGTGTGTGTGTGTGTGTGTGTGCGCACACACCCTGGCCCGTATGTGAGCTCAGTGTTTCTGCAGGCTGTGACTGCTGTTTGCGCACAATCAAAACTGCAATCACACACACACACACACCTCACACTGCAAACAACCCTGAAAGTGTGTGTGTGTGTGTCACTATAATTAGCTGGTCTGAGGTGGATTGATCGTGGGTTCATGTTTAACTCAGCTGAACAGGAAACGCGTTAAACGACAGCCGGACGCTCGAGTTACTGATTTCAGAGCACGTGGACGTTTTGGAAAGTCACTTCCTGTTCAGACGTTACAGCAGTTGATGGAGCTTCCTGTCTCATGTTGATCACACGCTGATAGAGTGTGAGGACAGAGCCAGTGGATGGGACACGCAGCTCTGTGTGACGACATGAGTGTGTGTGTGACATTAATTTAGAATTAGATTCACAGCAGGCGTCACTCACCTATGAGGAGGACACACACACACACACACACACAGAACCGGTTTGCACACCGGCATCAAAGCCGTGAACTCAATCAGGTAAAATAAATATTTGTCTCATTAAAAGTTGTTTAATGTGTTTTGAAATCAGACAGTCAGTCCTGATGGGAGTCAGGAAATCCACAAAGGACTGATGAGACATTCAGGAGAATTTTAGATACTTAAACTTAAATTTCACACCGTTGACGTGAGTGTTCCATTGATCCACCAAGAAACACAAATATTGATCATTGAGAGAGAAGTTGATTCTCTCAAAGCTTTTTATTGTTTGGTTTCCTCTATTTGTTGTAACACATTGTCAACTAACAGACGGACATTGAGGGTAAAAACACAATAAAGTCTGCGACTTACTTCAGTTGACAATGACAAACATTCCGATCTATTGTAGTCCTGTACACAAAAACTCTTGACATTCATCCAGAACTTATCGTTAGCGTCTTAATTCAAGCTTCTCCAGAGGGTTTTCGGCTGGACATTACTTTTATTGGAGCTTCCAGTTTGTTCCATTGGACTTGTCTTACATAGGTAAAAGTTCCCTTTCCTGTAGCAGTCTAGAATTTATGGAGACACAAGCATGACATTGACATTGCTTGGGATGAAGATAGTTTGGGCTTCCCTCAGCCTTTTCAGTCGACCAGTCAAGAATGAGTCCAGAATGAGTCTCATTACTTAATTTTGTGCTGTCTGCAGACTTCCTTTGAGTCGCGTCGTAAGGCTCTTGAATCAGGAAGTGCATGCAAAGTCAAAATGGCTCAGAACCAAGGCGTTTGCTAGAATGACCATGGTCCACATGATAAGAAATGTGGAATTTGATATCAGTGACTAGACCCCTGTTGGCCATAGTCCTACCATGCAGATCATTGTCTAGGAAACAGTCCAGGTATTTTACAGATGTTTTTTCAGTCAACACTACATTGTTCAATGTGACCTTGAATTTGAGCTTCTACTCAGCTCAAATTTCTACTCAAGTTTGGAGCCAAAAGAGATCATTTCTGTCTTCCCCAGGTGAAGGGACATCATGTTGTCAATCAACCATTCGTTTACTTTAGGCGGTCCTGAACTTAAAGAGCACTCCAAAGTTGATTGGTATTAAGGAGAGGGCAGAGTCATCCGCATACAGGAACAAATCAGAGTCATGAGCATCTAACATATCGTTAATACATGTTTAAAACAAGGTCGGGCCGAGTATGCTTCCTTGCGGCACGCCACATTTAACCAAGCAGGGATCTGACACCACCCCACCTAATGACACCGGTAGTTTGAGTTCAGGGTGCTCCTCGGCAGACTTCAGGCGTGGTTTGTGAAAAGCAGCAGCTTCCTCCGTGGTGTCCTGCCATGGACACCATGTCCAGTCAGTCTTTTGTGTACGGTAGACTCATG
>CAAKHB010000904.1:35487-46844 GCA_901007665.1 Aeoliscus strigatus
CCCATGCCCCCCCCCCCCCCCTCCCTGTCTCAGTCCGCTCAGCTCTGTCTCTGGCAGGAGGCTGGGAACTCGGCTGTCACGTCGAGAACTTCCTTTTTAGAGATGTTGTCGTGTTTCAGCGTGGAATGGATTCCTCTCCAGCCACGTTTGTCAGTGCGGTGAAAAGGTTTGTGTGATTGTGTCCGGTCATGTGTCTGCATTTAGCTCCACTGACAAAGGCTGAAGCCATTTATGTAATTCCACCTCGCTTGCTGCCCAACTGTCATTCACACACACACACTCACACACACAAACCTTGCAACCAAGCACACACTCTTTCCTGCTCACCAAGTTTCATACCACCTGCTCAAAGTAAAGCAGATTTACAGATTAGCACATCGGGCACATGCATGGAGATTGAAAGTCGCTCTCTCACTCACACACACACACGCTGGCTGTGGCTGTGTGAGCTCATCCTGCAGGGTTTTCCCAGATCGTGTGTCTGCTGCTGGGGAAAATCTAGAGGTTTAACGTGCACGCAGCAGCTCCAGCAGGAAGAGCGGTGAGCTCATGATCACCTGATGTCATCTGACCTGTGTCTGGACTGGGTCGGACACGGTGAGCGCAGACAGGTCTGGAGTTAACGAGCATAAAACCCGACTGTCTGTTGGATCTCAGCCATTAACACTGAGAATGTGTTCATGTTGGGTTCCTTTGTGTCTGTGGCCCTCCCACCCCTCCATCTGTCCGTCAGGTGTCTGTGTTGGTTTGGGTTCCATGGTTACCATATGCTCGTGGATGTCTGTTCTGAGCATGATCCATCACAGCAGCGGCCCCCAACCTGTTTTTTTTTTCACTGACCAGTCTCAGGGTGCAGCAGATAAACACGACTAAATAAAACCACAGCATTAGGATGAAAACAAACAGCCATATCCATAAAATATGGAAAAAAAAAGGAAAACGGTGTCAGTGGGAGCTCTGGACCTGTTTCTGTTCAACCAGACGGTTCCATTGGGGGGGGGGACACCTGACGTGTTTTGTCTTTTGATGCTTCCCTGCCTCATTCACTTGTCTCCACGTACTAGACAGATTTGATTTAGGTACTAGATCAGATGTCAGATAGGACTCCTGGTGTTGTCTGTTTGTTGACTTTTCCAGCTAGTTTGTGGTCTTCATTGACATGTGTCAATAAGAAGAAATGGTAGATTTTCATAATAAAACATCTTTCAGACTCTGGTAATGAATAAAACACAAGTTTTTTAGTTTTTTGTTTTGGTTGGTGTGTGTTTGCTGGGTAGAAAGACCTCCAGGTGGCCCCTCATGTATCTGACACACTCACTCCCACAATGCCGGTTGAACCAGAGACACATGACAAACAGGTTGACAGTTGGTGTTTGTCATAAGTTTTCAATGAAGACGAGTCAGTTGATGAAGGAACTCAGTGGTTGATGATCATTCAGGGTCTTTAAACGGGTTCAAAGTTCATTTGAAATCAGAAAAGAATGAGAAAATGATCCAGTGAAGCTCAGTGTTCAATGCATCTTCTTTATCCTTGTGTGTGTGTGTGTGTGTGTGTGTGTGTGTGTGTGTGGGAGGGGTTACAAACATAAACACACACAGTCTCATTAAAAAGACATGAACAGCTGTGATTAATGATTCCCCCAGCACTCAAACTCTAGTTTTAGTTTTGTTTGATACCAGTTTCAAACATGATTCACCAGCTGGAGTTTGTCATCGGCGTCTTTGACCAGCTGATCACGTTTGTTCTTTGGGCGTCAGTTTGTTCCCGCTGACTCGTCGGTGTTAACTGACAATAACTGACATGGGTGTGAACACGGTGCACTGACGCACGTCGTATCATGACCACATCCGTCAGCACTCCTGAGTGATGCACGTCAGAACGATTGAAGTAACTCATCTCCTGTGGTTCGTGCAAATCACTGCGTCGATGACCAAAAAGACCAGTTTGACCGACAGAGCAGCTGTCAACAGAGGTCAAACATCTGCTGCTCACACACACAACGCTCACACTCCACCTCTGTTGGTGCTGCTTGTCTCATGTGTCACATTCATTCTGCTGATGTGTGTGTTATGAAAGCGTTGAATGTTCAGTGGATAATGTAATCACATGGTGAATGGTAATGATTTCTTTATGATAATACTCCAGATGCTGAAGTCATCGATTGGGGGGAAAAATATATTTGAATACATTTACCAAAATGAAAATGAATCCTCAGCCCCCCCCCACCCCCCATCTCTCTGAACACATTCCCATTGTGTCTACACAGGAACACCAGGGTTGTTTAATTGTGTGTCTGGGATCCGACTGTTTTCCCTTTTTCCCCCAACAAACAAACACCACACGACGTGTCTGCCTGGAACGTTGATGACATTTGTGCCGTGTCAGATGTTGGGTCAGTGTTTCAAAAAAACAAAAACTCCTGAACAAAGATCTGAACCTGGTTTAATCATGTTTATGGTCTGCAGAAGTTCACCTCATGTGACCCAGACTTTTACAAACGCTGCAGGAGTGTGTGTGCCCAGTCTGGATATCCAAGCCGCAGTGTAGCGTGCCGGTGCACATTTTAAAACCCAGTGATGCCAGGTGCCCCCCACACACACCTGACCAGTGCTCGTTCCTCTGTCTCTGTTCCTCTCGTCTCTTACATCACCCGATATTGGAGTTTTTCTCGTCACTGCAGCAGGAAGATGAGTCAGACTGAACTCTCCTCTCCTGCCATCCGCCCCCCATCTCTCTGTCTCTCTCTCTCCCTCTGCAGACCGCACCAGCCGACTGCAGCGCCAAGGGGGGGGGGGCAAACACAACACAACACCCCCCCGCCGCCCACCACCACCACCCCGTGTTTCTTTGGCTGGTGTTTGTTATGCAGAAACCAAATGTCCTCTGTGGGGGTTTCGAAGTCAAACATGATTCAGTCTGCGTTCGTTCTCAACGTGTCCCCTCGTTGTGCAGAGCTGAGTTTGTGTCTGAGTGCTGCTGCGGCACCGGCTCGATGGATTCTCACCTTCAGTTCAAGAAGAACGTGTGTGAGACAGCTCACCCAGACGGCGCAGCAGACGAGTGTCTCTGCAGACTGCAGATGAGCTGAGGTGTTTACTGACAGAGGAAGCAGCAGAAACATGTGGTCGTCCATGTGCACGCCATTCCATGAGCCCTGTTTGTGTCCCGTCCTGTTAGCGCCTTGTAGACTTGTAGTTCTTGAAACCAGTCTTGTCTCAAGACCACTTTTTTGTGGTCTTGGTCTTGTCACGGCCTCGACAGTCTTTGGTTTCTGACTCACATCAAGGTGACATCTTCCTCTTGTTAATGTACAGTTTTGTGAACTCTTTGTATTTTGCATTTGATTTAATGCATTATTTGGTGCACTTGCTTCTGTGTCTGTCTTCAATGACAGTATTTGTGTTTATGAATGGCCTTGTTTGAATAAATATGACATCTTTGGCCTTTGAATAATATTTGTATATCATTGTGATTGATTAAGCATTAGGCCTGTGCCATTTCAGGGATGCTGATATTATATAGTGTCATTTGGGTACTATAATAGTAAATGTTGCAATTTAAGTTTATAACTGTGTGTATCTTTAATCTTGAAAATTCACTTTTCATCTACAAATTAAGTACGATTTAATTTATTTACCATTCATCAGACTTTTTCTGAGGTGCATGGTGGTGTTGAAAACTTATTTTGTTTGATGACTTTGGGACTAGTACAGGCAGTTGATGAAAACATTTATAGTGAGTTCACACACAAGACATGAACTGTCTCTGTATTATTGTGCCTGTAGTTGAAAACTATCTCATATTTATACTCAGCAGCTGAACCCAGTATCGTGCTGATGTTCTACAACTCATACAAGATGGCAAAAAAACTTTTTTTTGGTCTCGGTCTCTGAGCTGAACTAGTCTCGGTCTTGACTTGGTTTGTCTTGGTCGTGTCTTGGTCTTGTCTTGATACTCTTTGGTCTGTTAGCGCCCCGTTTGTGTCCTGCTAGCATCCCGTTTGTGTCCTGCTAGCATCCCGTTTGTGTCCTGCTAGTGCCCTGGTAGGGCCCTGTCCTGTTTGTGTCCTGTTAGCGCCCTGTTTGTGTCCTGTTAGTGCCCTGGTAGGGCCCTGTCCTGTTTGTGTCCTGTTAGCGCCCTGTTTGTGTCCTGTTAGCACCCTGTTTGTGTCCTGCTAGCATCTTGTTTGTGTCCTGTTAGCATGCTGTTTGTGTACTGTTAGCATCCTGTTTGTGTCATGTTTGCATCCTGCTTGTGTCCTGTTAGCGCCCTGTTAGCTCCCTGGTAGGGCCCTGTCCTGTTTGTGTCCTGTCCTGCCCCCCTTGTAGAAAAGCAGCCCCAAAGCAGGATGTTCCACCCCCATTCTTCTCAATGGGTATGGTGTTCTTGGGATGCAACGCCACCGCAAGTGGCGTTTTTACAAGAGTTCCATTTTGATCTCGTCTGACCACATGACATTCTCCCAATCCAGATGGTCTGCAGGGGGACCTTTGTCGTGGTGGATTCAAATCCTGCAGCGCTCCAGTGTCTTACTGATAGTGACCTTTGTTACTGAGGTCCCAGCTCTCTTCAGGTCATTGAGTAGGTGTATGTCTGGGCTCTTTCCTCACCGTTCTCAGGATCAATTGTACCCCACGAGGTGAGATGTTGGATGGAGCCCCAGTTCAAGGGAGGTTTTCAATAATGTAACTATTCCATTTTCTAATAATTGCTCCAACAGTTGATCGCCTCTCATCAAGCTGCTGCCTATTGTTGACTGGCTCTTGTGCAGGTGTACAATCTTGTCCCTGGTGTCCTTAGACAGCCATGGTCTTGGCCATGGTGGAGAGGTTGCAGTCTGAGTGTTTTCGGGCGTGGACAGGTGTCCTTTATACAGATAACCAGTTCAGACAGGTGCCATTAATACAGGATACAGGTAACGAGTGGAAGATAGAAGAGGTTCTTAAAGAGGAAGTAACAGGTCTGTGAAGGACAGATTTGCTGCTTGTTTGTAGGTGCTAAATACTTTTCTGCACCTTTTAAACATTTTTTTTTTTAAATCATACAATGTGATTTCCTGGATATATTTTTTTCATATTCTGTCTCTCACAGTGGAAGTGTACCTATGATGAATATTAGACCTCTCATATTTTTGAGTGGTACAACTTGCAGAATCTGTGGCTGCCAAATACTTTTTTGCCCCGCTGTGTTTAATCTCCTCCCTCATCTCAGTCAACAGCCATCACAAACTGAAACCAATAATTCTTCCACTGCCCAAGACACATTGTTGTGACATTCAACTAGACCCGCTGTCATTATTTAAGCATTTGTGAACATTGATTTCAATCACTGTAGATAAATGGTTTTAGATGATGATGATGCAATAATTAAATGATTTATTACATAATTAATTAATTACAATTTCAACCTCAATCCCCTGTGGTGGGCTCAACCACATCCCGTGTCATCAACACTGGAGTCCCACAGGGATGTGTGATGAGCCCATTGACTGTCAGTCACCAATGACTGACTCAGCACTTCACCCACCACAGCCTTCCTCAAATACTCAGATGATCACAACACACAGTCCCCCTGGATTTACACCAGCTGCGTGTGCGTTGCGTCTCCGATCCATCTTTGCTCCGTCAGCGCGCTCCGTCCATTTACACCGGATGCGTTTCACCTACGTCGCGGCTCTGGTCCGTCAGTCACTTGACCGCCAAGTACCCGCGGTGAAAACACGTACAGTCGTGCAAAACTACATGTATGTGTGATAAATCCAGGAAGAAACAGTAGAGAAACAGGAGAGTCGAACTTGCTTGTGTTTGACTTTTTTTTCTGTGTTTTGTGCTTTTACCATGGGAAAGTAGCTCGTTAGTAAATAAATACGATGTGGCGTCAACGTTGAGCGTTTTATTCTGAAAAGTAACCGGATGTTTTGTTTCTGGGTTTGACTTCCTGCCCCTCTCAATGGATTTTGTGCAAGATTTATGCATCTCAGCTCCGGCATCCATCAGAAATAGAACCTCTGCGTATTTGCGACGCAGCGCTCCGGACTGACGGAGCGGAGACGCAACGCACACGCAGCCGGTGTAAATCCAGGGTCACACATTTTTCCAAGTGGTGTTTGGACAACCATCGTCAAATCTTCAAAAATGATGGAAATACCGATCAGCACCCCACTATCATACCCAAACAGTTGAGAAAGTAGGTAGAGATCAAGATTAGGAGGGCTCGCCGTGGAAACAGCCTGATCCCTGCAGCCGTAGCCGCCCTGAACAGCAGGCGCCGCTGATCTCTCTCTCTCTGGCCTGTCGCCGCTGTCTTGTTGTTGAATGCCATTGTTGTTTGTGATGTGTACCGTAACGTTGTTCTTTGTCATGAAAATTAATATTCCCTCGGGGACTAATGAAGTCAATCAATCAAAGAAATCAACTGCAGGAACGCAGGGGAACCAACAGGAGTGCTGCTTTTCCTCGACTACAGAAAATATATTTAATTCACGATAATCCACTTCACTGCTTTAAATTAAAACAGCACCTGTGGAAGAACATGAGAGGGATGTCCTGAGTTGTCCTATTGCTGTCAAAACTGATGTTGACCACCTGGATGAAATGATCTTTGTTCTCCACCCACATCCTTTTCCTTATGACTGTAAACATTTACTAATTCAGAGACAATGTCTCAATCTGTCCACCTGCTAATCACACCTGTCCGTTACGTAAGTACTGTCAGGAGATAATCTCCGTCAATCCGTTCGTGGCATTCATGCTCCGCTGCACAAAATGTCACGACAGTGAGATGGAAGGAAAAGAGATATTATTCTGATACACATTCAAACTCATCGACTCCATATGTTGTTTTTTCTCAAGTCAGAGTGACTTCAGCATGTGTGCCAGGATCCAATCAGCACAAATGTGAATAATATAAATATAAATCACAATACTGTTGGGGTTTATGTCATGAATTCACCTTCAGTGCGGAGGAGTCTAATCCAGGCTGCATTCATGTCCAAATGTCATTTTGATTTCATCATTCATTCCCATTAGGTGGACCATGAAATCTGCTCAGCCACAACCAGCAGGACATTTGCTAACACCTGCTAAGATTTTCAGCCCAGAGAAAAATGTCTGATGGACTTTCTACAGACGTCGTCGCTGCAACTCAGGCAGTGTGGATTTGACACCCTGATTTTCTCTCACTGCAGGGGAACGAGTTACGAAAGATTCTCCTCACACGCTACTTTGGAAATCAAAAGCTTCTCTCAAAGTCTGAGCTCGGGAGTGGAAACAGCTCATCTGGTACTGAACCCTACACAAACCCAGTCAACTACAACAACATACAGATTGTACAGATGTATGAACATGTAAACACATCAGTGACGTAAAGTAGCACATTTTCATTTAAATCAAGGTGAAATCAGTTTCATCACTGGGCACAAGTGAGCCATTATATTAAATATCCATGTCTACAGTTTCAGTTCCATCTGAACCGTTTGTGTGTTTGTGTGTTTTGTGTGTCTGAGAAGGTGAATGAATGATAATGTTGTGAACTGATGCTTTTGATTGTAAAATCAGTTTGACAGTGAGTGTTGATGCTGCTGGAAGTCGAAACACTTTTGAGAACATTCATTTAACATTTAGAAAATAAAGAAATCAAATGTCATTAGTTACACTGATAAAGTCATTGGAATAGTTTCACTACTGTTACATTTTAAACAACTCGTTACTGTACAATTACATGTATAGATGACCGTACCAATCACTGGTGAATCAATGTGCAGTTTGTCACATACTTACTGATGATTCATGCAGCAGGTTCTTCCCTCGTGGACTCTGACAAACCTGGCAGCAGCACGGTGGAGACCCAGTGTCAGCTGGACAACGTAGGTGCAACAGAGTTGGTGATCGACCTCATCGTCAACACCAAGAACGACCGCGTGTTCGAGGAGAGCATCCTGTTGGGCATTGCCCTTCTCCAAGGAGGAAACACTCAGATACAAGTGGGTGACGATCAAGTCCTTGGTGATGTGTAGTGAAGGAGTTCAGCTCATACTGCCCCTCCTTCCCCCAGAACTCCTTTTACAACCAGCTCTACAAGCAGAAGAAGTCCGAGAGGTTCTTCAAGGTGTTCTACGACCGCATGCGTTTGGCCCAGCAGGAGATCCGAGCCACCGTGTCCGTCAACATGTTCGAGCTGAGCTGCAGGAAGAGGGATGAGGATGGCGACGTCTGCGGAATGAGGTTCAAGAAAGGTACGTTGGAGTTGAGTTGGGGTGTGAACAGTACTCACACCAAATTATCCAGACCCAGTCCCCAACAAGAGTCCCAGTCCAGTGGTGAACTCTACTGGCGTTCTCCAGGAGAGAAAACACCCAGGCTGTGTCTCAAATCACACACTTTGTCATACACTCTGCACACTGTACTTACTCACAAAGTGTACAAATTACCACTGTGTCAAATCAAGCAGTGCCGTCCTAGACTTACCGGAAATGACATGAAAATGAAACTTGCTGCCGATACGCTAACTGACGCGGTTTGTGAGTATTTACCACACATCAAGGACCTCACATCTTAAACCTCAATCTATACTGAAGACTTCAACACATATGGCACAAACACCAAACGTACACCACAACGTCACTGCCTGAAAACATGCCGCGGTTTACTAGCTAGCAAGCTAACGTTAGCATTCACTGAGATCACATCGGTAGGTGATATCCCCCGTGGTGACGCTGCTGTCCGCCGTCATCTCCAAAAGTGAAAGGTCGTCATTTCTACATCGCCAAGATGGAGGACGTTGAAGGTGGAAAGTGTCCATTGATCCACTTGAGTTGAGTGCACGTAGCACACTACATTTTCACATACTCATTCAGTGTGAAGGCACTTTTGTACTCAAAATGCTAATATATATAGAAATACACAGAGACACACCAACAGTTCACAGAAAACGTTTATCTTTGCGCTGCATTTGCTCATTTTCTAAATGTTTATTTGAAGTACGAGGGTGACTGGCAATATCTGCCAAAGAGAGAATGTCCGTGCGTACATTGAGGTGACACATATTAGAGCACTGTGAGTTTTCCGTGTGTGAATAGATCACAATCCAATATTCCAACTCATAAGAACCAGACAAACAAAGTCAGGTGTGAAAGCACCTGAATGATCACGCAGCTGTCAGTCTGTCTGGAACATGAACAACCTCTGTGTCGAAGTGGGTAAAACAGAAAACCGTCACGGCTCAGCTTTTCTCACAGAAAAAAAGTCCTGATGAAAGAACTGGAAACCTTTGCATGTCCAGTACATGTGGTTGAGTTTCTACAATAGTGGTCGGATAAATCAGAACTGATCTTTGCTGACCTCTGTGTCGACTTTTGTTCCCGGTTCCTGGCGTCACATGTCAGAGACCATGTGACTGTATCACAAGCTGATCAAAAGACTATTGTATCAGGATCAACTGCTTTCATGACACGCTACCTCCTTCAATTGTTGCCTGCTTGTTCTGCAGGAATTTATAATGTCTGGAATATCAAACTGCTCGCTGATCGGTCAGTACTAAAAAGAAAAAAAAGCATGTATAACATTCATCCATCCATTTTGCAACAACTTCTCCACTGAACATGCTGCTAAATGTTAGCATGCTACTAAATGATAGTGTGGTGCCCAGTGAATGTGCTGCTAAATGTTAGTTTGCTGCTAAATGTTCGGGTCCTGTCTAGTGAGCATGCTGCTAAATGTTAGCATGCTGCCCACTCAAAGTGTTGCTAAATGTTAGCATGCTGCTCATGAATGTGCTGGTAAATGTTAGCGTACTGCTAAATGATCACATGCGGCCCAGTGAATGTGCTGGTAAATGTTAGCGTGCTGCTAAATTATCACATGCTGCCCAGTGAACATGCCACACACGTCTTTTTGCACAGGAAAAGACTCAGGACTCCACATGAGGGAGGACATGCGAAGCCAACTGAAGGAGGCATCGTCTGTGACCTCTAGAGCATTTTGCGCCTTCAGAAAAGAGCTGGACCCTGATCTGGAGGGTCTGGGCCAGAACAGTGAGGTGACCGGAAATGAGGAGGCATTGGAGGAAACTCAGATGAGCGCCTCCATCACCATCATGAAACCGATCCTGCGCTACCTGCAGCTACTCTGTGAGAACCACAATTCAGACCTGCAGGTACTGAATGCTTCTTCTCAGGTTTCCAGTGAAAACACTGACGGTTGATTGATTCGCTATTCTGCTTGGAATCCAGAACTTCTTGCGCAACCAGAACAACAAGACCAACTACAACCTTGTGTGTGAGACCCTGCAGTTCCTGGACTGTATCTGTGGCAGCACCACCGGAGGCCTCGGGCTGCTCGGTCTCTACATTAATGAGAGCAACGTGGATCTTGTTCGTCAGACGTTGGAGACGATCACAGAGTATTGTCAGGGCCCGTGCCACGACAACCAGGTAGGAGAACCAATTACCTCAGCAGCTTCGGTTACTGGCTAGTTAAAATACTGTAGGTACTGTTCTGTATTGTACTGTAGATTTGATAACGTTAGCTAGCTAGCTAGGTAGATGTAGTAGCTTTGAACATTATCCGAAAACAGGTAATTTGCAAACAACCTGGGTAATGTGCATATTACCCGTTTGTTCACATTACCCGTAACATATACAGTATATTGAGTCAGTATGATGTAGTATCACAAGTTGTCTGTTTCACTAACGAGTTCTTAAATTTGTGGTTGTTGCAAATACTTCTCTTCTGTCACATCTTATCTGACACTTCCACCGGAATTATTTCCTCTTCCAGAGCTGCATAGCAAAGCACGAATCCAATGGCATTGACATCATCATTGCGCTGATCGTCAACTCCATCAACCCCCTGGAGAAGCATCGTTTGGACCTGGTGCTGGAGCTCAAGGTGAGACGCAGGTGTAGATTGGACCATGGATGGAAACCAGCTGTTCATCTCAGGTCGTCTGACATGATGTCTTCTCATCCAAACCTGTTGAAGCTGGGACAGATCAGACTAACCTCTTTTCACTGCAGCAAAGCATCAATTAGCGTCCCTGATCAGAGGATTGATTGATCAGAACATTGAGAGTGTCTTAGCTCTGGTCGTCTTTTACAGAACAACGCATCAAAACTCCTGCTGGCCATCATGGAGAGCCGCCATGACAGCGAGAACGCAGAGAAGATTCTCTACAAGATGAGGCCCACTGAGCTGGTGTGTATGAGTGTGTGTGTGTGTGTGTGTGTGTGTGTGTGTGTGTGTATGTGTGTGTGTGTGTGTGTGTGTGTTTGAATGAGAGAGAGAGAAGATCTGAGGAGGTCATCACACTATTCCCCAACTTTTGCCTTCAAGGTTACTCCTTCATCACTCAAATCCCT
>CAAKHB010000910.1:465-16618 GCA_901007665.1 Aeoliscus strigatus
ATCGGACTGAAGTAAGGTGTCTGAGCTCACAGAAAATACTTTTTAAGACTGTTATGTTTGATTCTGTGTCTCACCACATTGATAAGATGAGCTTTGTGTTTGGTGCTTACACAGTGTGTGTGTGTGTGTGTGTGTGTGTGTGTGTGTGTGGGGGGGGGGGGTGTTATGAAGGGAGGATGGCCTACATAATGGTGGACAGTGGGATCTGATCTGCACAGCAGATGGCAGGGATTACAGCTTCCCTCTCCGGACCACTTATAAGTCAAGACGTGTGACAGAATTTGATTCCAGCTGCAAAGTGGAATGTGAACTAGGTGAGGAAGAATGGAGGAGGATCATATCAGGAGGTTAGAGGGAAGTTAACACAGATTAGATGGGTCTATTACCTGATTACCTCTGTTGGACATGTGGAACAAAGACAGGGACTTTCCTACATGTGCTATGGGAATGTAATCTGACACAACCATTTTGGAAAGTCTTTGAAAGACAGAACACCTGGGGAACGTTCTGGAAATAGAGTTCCCCATCTCTGTGTCAAAACATGACTTTGCAGTTATAAAGGTCGGGACGGTCACAGCAGCCAGAAATATCCTCAGATTATGGAAAAGTACATCCCCACCAGACTACAAAATGGATCGAGACTATGACAGAGATAGAGTCATATGAACAGATGTTGGTGGGAGTTAATAACAACAACATTACAACTAAACTAATAACAACTAAATATTCACTGCTAATGTGAAGGTGTGGTATAAATATGTAGGTTCCTCATAGCAGGGGTCTGCTGTGACCCCACCCAACAGAACTGTGTTAGTGTGTAGAATGAAAATTAAGAAAAAAAATCCCAATCAACATGCTCCTGTAGTTTGTGTCGTTCTTCTCCTCAGGTGGACATTTGATGGCTGGAATGACACAGAAGGCTTTCAGTACCCTGGATAGCGCCGTGTGGCCAAGACGGTGATTAGTAAACTACTGAAGGGAAAGTTGTCTCAGATCAGTTTTCTGACTCCCTGTGGTTCTCCGGCCCTCTCTTACTCACTGCACAAGGAAAGAACACTAGAAGACTTCTACCACCTCTGAGGTACTGAGGTATTTTGTTTGATAATGTAGATTATAGATCGGTCTGTGATGCTGATGTATGTATAAGGTGTTTCTCGTATCCTGTATACTGTATTGTATACTGTCATGTCATTCTATCCAATCTATTCTAATCTCTGTGAACACCCTGGTGACGTCACATTGATGTGGCAGAAATCACCAGCTAACAATATCTTACCAAAGACGTCTGGTGACTTCCTGAACGCACCAGTGAGCCACTGTTAAAATGTTAAAAAGACTTTGTGCTCGTCGACATTCTGAATCGACCTCCATCATCATCTCTGAGGTTGCGTCTCCATTGTCCCACGATGCAACCGTATGCGACCATACTAGACACAGATGTGTCTAATTGTGAGGTTGAGGATTTGTGCCAAACCCAACAAAATGTGGCAGCGTATTTCTTTTAAGCTGCTAGTGAGTGAAAACGTGGTAAGAAATATCAGATGATTTAAAAAAAATAAAATGCTACTCGAGCAGCAGAAGGGAGGGCGACGCTGTTTGAAGTCTGAGTTGTGATTGGTGCTAATAGAACTGTGTCTGAAAAAGCAGTTCGCTTGAAGAAATCCCTCCAGACAGCTGCTCCAAAACTGACATGCTTGTGGGTTTAGGTAATATTTATTTAGTAATGACTGTGTTTTCTCAACATGGCCGTTTTCGCAACGTGCGGTCGCGGCGAAGAAGGAGGAAAATTTACTTTGAAGTTCGAAGTGACGACAGTCAGAAAGGACTGATGGTTCCCAAAGCACTCGTGTCTCCTGGCTACGTTAGATGAACATCATACTCAAGATGTTTCCATGCTATTTTCATTAAAGTATTTCTGCAGACGAGGGAAGAACATTGTGAATATGGTATTTTCAACTACTGTGACAATTAAACAGTATGTTTGATTAAACTCTCCGTGCACACAAGGCACGAAACACAAGGCTGCATGAGCGACGAGGAGGAGGAGGGATAGAATACGACTGTAACTGGCAGATGCTGTCTTAACCTGGAGGGAGACAGCAGGAGAGATGGCGTCGGTCAGAACACATGCTCACACAAACCTTCAGGGAATATGATTCCTGATCATAAGATTGTGAAATATAAAATATAAAGTACATATGTTGGAGGGGAAAACAGATGGCCCCAACACGGCTGCGTAAGTTTCATTTAATTTTGGAAGCAGCACATGCAGTGATGAGAACTCCTGAAGATCTTTTCTAGATCTCAGCTGAATGTTGGAGGAATATACAGTGTATGTGGCCGGAGGCTTCATGTTGGGCGCACTCAATCACAGCTGATCTGATGCAAAAAAGCACAAAGCAGACGAGCCCATCCAAACAGATCAAATCAGCAAAAAGCAACACGGACCCACTGTCTGATCCTGCATGGATCAAACTGGAAATAAGAGGCTCCTACTTACCGCTGGTTAATAAAAGTAAATGTGGACTATAAAGATGAAAGTCAGACGAACAAGACAGACGTCAGGAGCCACGTCGAGACACTGAGGATTCATTATCCAGTGTGCGTGTGGTTTTCAGTAAAATATTTGTCTATTTCTGACGCAAGTCGAACCCTGGACTCAGAGGAAGTAAATGGTTATTGAACTTCCCGATCAGATCAATGTTCCGAACAGCAGATAACAGAGTTCACAGGAGGATTTGAAGTGTTCCGCACCTGTATCACACACCACACATCGTGTACATTATGCGAATTTCTCTTGGGAGACAAAGTAACTACTCCTCTAAAACGTCGGGGATCTATCGATCTGTCAACCTGACGACGGATCTGTCTTTTCATCTGTTGATCCAGCTTCTATGAGCATTCACATCTACATGCTTTGATCACATCTGTCGGTGCGACTCGCCGAGCTCCATTTTCCCGTACGTGTGAGGGCTCTTGTGGATAGTTACACCGCGTAATGAGTAAGTTAGAGTCGCTGCCAGGGAGAGATCCAGCTGCACGGTGTTGTACTGATGACTCCCTGAATGAGGACGGATTCAGCCTTATCAGACAAGTTGAGGAACGAGGCCAATATCGGGGCCTGAGCCAGGGCCATGATAGCGAGCCTCAGCGTGTGTGGGCAGCTGGCCAGAGCCATAACTTAAAACACATTAACATCAAACCGACACATTAAGAGCAAATTATCAGCGTCTTGCTTTCGTCCAAGAAATGAAATTGGATTGCTGGGGCCAATAACACACAGAGAGACGATCATCCCTCTGCAGCACACACATTTTGTTAATTAGAAACGAAAATAGGCTATTTAAACATGGCGAATTGAATTATACACAGCAGAACGCTTGAGGTTTTGTTTAAACTTCACATCAAGGTCTTTGTTGTTGCCAGCTTTCACGTCAAATTGTGTGCATGTTATTGTGTTATTCCTGCTGATGACGGCCATCGTTATTGCAACAAATAGTACTGCGACGCTGATGCAGCCGCATAGGATAACATGCTAATGCTACTGCTGGTGCAAGTTCATGTCCAATTAGCACGCCACTTATGCACCATCGCTGCCCCCGGGTCTGGCTAACGCCGAATTAATCAGGGTTAATTTGTTAGAAACACAAGGGGAAGACTTAATCAGATAGGGTTTTCTTTTATTCACAGGTCATTACAAACGCACGGGATACCCACTGGGAACACAACTTTACTGGGTCAGTGCTCGCTTCCCATACAGCCAAACAGCGGGTTTTCTCAGCGCATTACTCACACGCCAGCGCTCCGCTATGTCTGAGCTAAGCTAGCGCTTTGCAGGCGTCTTCACAGACCAGTGAGCCTGCCAAGCTAACGCTAAGCTAACGGTGGTCACATGTGGTTACTCACAGATGGACGCACAGCTATGCTAACCACTAATCGCAGTGGCTTTCAGCAGCAGAAGTAACTTTATTTCTAATAAACTGGGAGTGTGTGTCAGCGTGATTATTGAAATTATGACTTACTTTGTGTTA
Source organism: Aeoliscus strigatus (assembly GCA_901007665.1). NCBI lineage: Eukaryota > Metazoa > Chordata > Actinopteri > Syngnathiformes > Centriscidae > Aeoliscus > Aeoliscus strigatus. The sequence continues at coordinate 4,497 of CAAKHB010000910.1, forward strand.
GTTTGACCCGGACTACTGAGCCAACTAGTGCATACTGTGATGTGTATATCATTACCATTCATATGACTTTGTTTCACTGGATGGTTGATGGAAACAGGCTGACAAGTACAAATCTCCTGCTAATACACTTTACCATGTTAAATATGAATATTTTCCACAGTCTGCATATGAACGTGCGTGATAAGTCATCAAAAAGATAACCTGACCTTTGACCTGCTCTCATCTCTTTGTCCTTGGGTCCAACCAGACCTTTGCGCTAAATGTAATGGAGTTTCCTCCAGGCACTCTAACGACAACGGGGTGGATTTGAGATGATTTTGACCTTCGACCCCCCAAGCCTAATCAGTTCATCTACCAATCTAAAGAGGTGAGCCTGTGCATCACCTCTACGTATCTTATAGCAGTAGTAGAAGTTACGATGTAAACTGACACCCAGGTCGAGTCGAGGTATTGGGCGGTATTCTCTCACCCACAGTTTTAAAAGGATTTAATTGTGGTTGATGTTTGGAAAAGAGTATTGTTCCTTCATCACAGTCTGAACCACCTACGACACAAATATCATCTGCCAGAATACAACAGACACAAAATGAATCCATCGATCACAGAAAGAACCTCTGATCATCATCACCCTGAACAAATCCCTGAGGCAGAAACCTCTGACGGCCTGTGAGCCTTCATTTCCTTCCAGTGCGCCCTGATGACACTCATCTATCAGCAACATCGCTGCTCGCACGGAACCACATACTTACTGCAATCTAATCTCTTGTCCGCTCTAAGAACTACATGCCTACTATCGACAAACATACTTACAAGGACGTAATCATGTGTCACTGGACACAAACTCTCTCTAACATATGGAAGCTTTCTTTTTTTTTTTTTTACGTACAAGCTGATGAAAAAAATCTATTTTCAACATTGAAATAACAGGATATCCAGTTGATATTAACAAAATTTGACAATTTCAACAAAAGACCATGATTGTATCTTGAAGCATACCTCCACTTAAACATCTTTCCCCATTATGCACACGTGTGTCTGAATCCAGCTCATGTTAGACGTTAGCAAACTATAACAATGTGAAAGTACAACAAAGTTCAATTCATAAACGGTCAGTGGTCAGTGGTTAGGACTCAGGGGGTTCCTGTCAATGGAGCTGGTGCTTTGTTCACCGAGTCCTTCAGCATCGAGTGCTGGTGCTGTCGCTGGGGGAGATTGATCCAAACACCTTTCATTTCAGTCCAACCTCAAGGACAAGCCAGCGCCTGCAGTTTGTTTCAAAGCTGACAGGTCAATCCGTCACCACATGCACAGATTCTTACCATATACCAACATATCATACATGTATTGAACGGGAGAACGAATCTTACAAACGTCTGTGGGAAAGCGCTGCCACACGTTCCAAGTTCCTGCTGGGTTTCAAACAGTGCAGTCTGCTTCCCAACCTCACCTGACCTTAGCAGGCTTTCCGAGCAGTAAGTTTTATTTCAGCTGACATTGTTGCATCCGAGCTGCAGCAGGGAAATACAACAGGTTACGTTTTTGGGGGGCAAACAAGGGTCGACTGACAACTGTTGTCGCATTGTTGACAGGCGGGCCGAAGTCATTCCTCACAAAGGGTATCTCGCTGCATACATGGAGCAGTGGCCTAGTTTACGCCAGGATCAGGGCATTACTCTTAATCCACCAGATAGATGTCATTTGCACGCACGCGCACAATCATACCGAGACGCAGAAATGCTGATAAGAGAGCGAGGCGGGGAGGAAGAGCAGCGTAAAAGAGGAAGATGTCAGTTTGAAATAACATGCGAAGCTCGGTGCAGGGCTGTACTGCACTCAGATAGCACATATGGTGCAGTGTCATGCGAGTTTTCCAACTCGGCACACGGGATAGCGTTCCAGCTGATTGCATTTTAATACCCTCAGTCCACCGCTGCTTGTGTGAGTGTAACGTGAGCAGTGCTTGTAACGAGCGCTGCAGAGGTCTTTTACACCTGGAAGTCCCAAACAAGGTCCTGGTTGTGGTTTCTATCTGGATTCATACCACCAGACGTTCTGTCCTCATCACAAACGTCTGCTGCGTCTCCCTGAAGCGGACACTGACTGGCTGGAAGGAGGCAGCGTGTGACGTGGTCTCGGCACCCAAGCACTCAAATTAGCTCGTTAGCACTGTTTACCACTTAGCAAAGAAGGCTAATGAGGTCACATCACCTCCTCTGCTATCTACTCCTCAATGTAGAACCCCCCCTGATCAACATCTATGCAGGATGCATTCATCAACATGCTCATCATCATTTGAAGGAAGAAGAATCTTCCTCCCTCCCACAGTTTAGGACTCCAAGGCCCAAACCTCAAACTCCCCCACTCTCTTCTTTGGGGCCCAAACTGAACTCCAGACCTTTTCATACATTCCTGAGCAGAACTGAGACTCTTCCTTCATTTGTAACATGATTATATATAGATATATAAATATATGCAAACTACCCAGGTTGTTTGCAAACTACCCATATTTGCAGGTAATATGCAAAGCTACTACATCAAGCTAGCTAGAGACACTTCACCCACATTGTCCCGTATGAATAAGAAGGAATGTTTGGCGGAGGGGTCGGAGGGGTCGTTTGTGAACTGTCAGCCATGTTTCTGTCAGTCTGCCCCAGGTCAGCTGTGGCCACAGATGTATGAATGAATATGAACATGAATGAATCCACTGTCTAGAATGAAAATATACCATTGATCCATTGTTGTTACATTTGGTTCGGATCAAAGGAGAAAGTCTGGACAAAGCCCCCTGTATCCTGTGTTGGGTTTTTTTTCTTCGGCACGTTTCATTGAGCATTTACATTTCAGCAAGATGAGCAACGGCAGGCGGCTCTTGCATTCCCAACATCCAAATCTGAGTCTTCACTGTTGATATTAAAAGAGGCACTGCACGTCATACACAATGAAATGAAACAGAAAGGAAAAGCCCCCCCACACACACACCCCCCAACTCTGCCTCACAACATTATACCTACGTGCCACAAAGAGGCAGCGAGCGAGAAAGAAAAGAGCAATGAGGAGAGTCAGAGTGAATGAGAAGAAGGCAGCGTGAAGAGAAAAATACAGACAAAGTCCAAATCCCTTCCACCCTGGTGGAGGAGGTCTGGAGCAACATGGTTTTGATGGATGACTGGGCCTTTAGCAGCCAACCCAGGACCTCACACGGGGGCAAGAGGGCAGGAGGCTGAAAGGAAAACCAGAGTGGCTGTGGATCGGAGACCTCTGACCCTGCTCTGTACATTTCCGCTCACTGGAGTCTGTGCACATGTGCATGTGCACGTAGGATCGACATGTTTGTCTTACTTTCAAACCTCTTCGTTCTGACATCGGCATTGTTTCTCCCATGTAGTGAAACAGAGCAAACAACCATCAGCTTCACTAACTCCCCGTTCCCCCGCTTCAGTTCCATCATTCCCTCTGTGTTCCACCGCTGAGTCCTCCCACACTCTCATCTTCAGTCCTCACAGACCTCACCCCAAATGAGACTGAGTCTGTTTCATCGCGACGTTATGAAATTCTCAGTTCTTATCCCAAACTGAAAAATTGACACCTCATAACTGTCATAACTGTCATAACTGTCTGTTCTATGACCATTATATTTTAATACTTATGTTGTCCTGGGTGATTATCTGTCATATATATAACTGTACTTGTGTGTAGCAGCAATGAAATACACACGATGAAAGAAGACACTATGACATCATCTATGTTGTTTCACTCAATAATCAAACTACAAATACGGGAGTCGACACACAATTCGTGGTTCTTGTTTGTTTTGATCTTGGTGTTCTTCTGTTTTATTCTCTACTTGAGGCATTTGGTCTGGTTTACATTAAAGCACTTTGGGGCTTTCAAAATAAACATAAGTCCTCATGTAAAATAACTTACAACACACATCCGACTGTAGAGGAGAACGTGTGGATGAACTGCGTGTGTGTGTGTGTGTGTGTGTGTGTGTGTGTCCTGTATGCAACGCCAATCTTTAAATCGTGTTTACATGGAAATGTATGACTTCATGTCAGGATCACATCCCAGTAATGAAAACATGAATGAAACACACACACACATAAATCCACTGAAATATACATGCAGGCATGTTTGCCACAATCAGGGATCACACACACACACATACACACAAAGTATACACACAGTCATGCCAGCTCTGGTGAATCAGCCACAATCTGATTCGCCAGATGTGGTCTGTCTGTCTTTTGCCAAGCGATTCTGGGATGAAAAAACAGCTGGCATCCAACCTACGAGTCAGCAAACACATTCAGACAAACACGCACTCACACGAACGCAGTGGGGATGTGTGTGTGTGTGCGTGTGTGTGTGTGTGCTGACAGGTAGACTGAATGTGAAAGGACTCACAGTCAGCGTCAACCAGGAGCAGGAAGCTGAGGAGGAGCAGGCCCAGACTGGCAGAGTGCATCATGGGATATGTCGACACATGCATGCTGTATCCCCCGTGAGCTCACTGCCTCACTGCACAACAGGACGATGGAAACAGGCCCTCACAACCTGGGGAGAAGAGACACAATGAAAATGCATTTTTACCAAAGTCAAAATGGTTGATCTTTGGAATAGTATGGACAATGTTCACACACACACACACACACACATATAAGCACACTAGTGAATTCCCTCTGGGCTTTTCCACTCCACTTCTGCAGCTGCCTCTCCTCGTCTTCTCGCTTCATTAAGGACCATACAGTCATTGCCTGAGGTGTGTGTGTGTGTGTGTGTGTGTGACAGTTCAAAAAGTGGCTGATAGATTTCAAACACTTTGCAGCAAAGTTCACGTTTCATCTCACAGGTAAACAACGCGCCCGGCGGTCTCTGCTGCTTTTTCAGACTGCTGCAGAGGGAGAGAAACACTTTAAGACGGAGGCGTGGAAACATGGAGTACGGAAGTGATGGATGATGGGCTGAGTGAAGAGAAAGGAGCCTGTCTGCTGGTATCTGCCGGCTAAATACGTTTTATTTTCCTGTTCTTGTACTGACATATCCTTCTCTCTCTCGTCTGTCCTCTCTAACACTGAGAATGAGTATGTGTGAGCATCTGGCACAAGAACAGACAGGCAACAGTGTGAGTGTCAGAACTGTCACAGCTCTAATCACGACACGACGAAACGTGGCAGATCACTTCTGCTGTCCGGAAACCGACGGCTGTGGGTGACAGACACTGAGAGCGAGGGGGGGTTTCACGATGTGACCAGCGTGTGCATGAGCATTCACCTAGTCAGAGCTGTGGATATGAGTCCATCAAACATACATCAGACCACTTTTTGATCATGTTTCTAAATGTTTGCAACGGTCAGGTGGACCATTTCTGCAATGGCAACTAAAAATGTAATTCATATTTAGTTCAGTTTAAACTAGACTAGATAATTGTCACTAGATAACGTGTGTGTGTGTGTGTGTGTGTGTGTGTGTGTGTGTGTGTGTGCGTGTGAGAGGGTTTTCCAAAGCTAAGACAGACACCATCTTCATTATCGACGTCATCAGCAGCAGTTGCAATCCCAGCGCTCCTGAACAAGCGTTCTGATTAAAAAAAGACAAGTTGGTCGGGGCGGATCAATGCTGGAGCCCAGAGCTGTCAGCATCCCTGCAGCCAAAGCAGCAAATAACTGGTCGCACATGGGATTTTCCACTTGGTTTGCTCCAAACAATTGCTTCGAGATAACCTGCATCTCTCGCTGCACAAATTGAGTCTTCTACGCTCTGATTTACAAGACTGTGTCAGCCCGCTGAATTACACTGCATGGTTTTATCACCTCAGCGGACCAGACTGTTGTTCTTCTTTTCACCAGTGTGCTGGTTTGTCCTGTTCTGAACTGGATTTCGCACCAAAAAAAAGAAAAAATGGCCTTTTTAAGTCACCTCAGGAGTAGCATTGGTTTTCTTGAAAATGTGTGGTCCAAGGTAAAAGCTATAAGATGAAGCTAAGTGTGCTGTTTTATTCGTTGTCAGTCCCGTGTATTTTGCGGAGGATGACCCAAGGAAGAACCTATGACAACATGGAATGAACCTTTAAACCTTTTTTTCTCAGATTAGCACAGCTGTGTGTTTTCTGAGCGCAGTTATATCAGAGGAATTATGCCAATATGAACAATGTTGATGCCATTTTTGTAAGGAAGACCCCACTACATTGAAAACGGTGAAAAGTAGCATCTTTGTGCACTTTTTATTTTTCTACAGTTCTGCGGTTCAAGGCGTTTACTGTAAATATGTGTCATCTTCTTCCCTCCACCAGGGGGGTCATGTTTTTGTACCATCTGCTAACAAGCAGAGTGTGAAGATCCCATTACATTTCAGGGGCGATCTGGATGTTCTGATTGTTTCATGCACATGTACATATACACGTACACGTACACGTACGTGTACGTGCAGTGCAGGATGAAAGTCACTTTCTGATGCTTAAAAACAAACGCCGGCAAGTGTGAGTTGTCAACCAAAGGTGTGTTACAATCTAAACTGTGGTTTAGGTGTGACACAAGCGAGTGGTGGCTGTGTTCAAGCCTTGGTGGAGGTCTGCGTCCCATTTACCGACAGCAAAGGTTGATCGTTGATAAGAAAAAAGGCTTCAGCTTCGGGTGTGTGTGCGTGTGCATGTGCTGACACGTGTGTCTCCTAATCACCCCAACTGACTCAGTGTCACCGGAACAGTCTGCATTATTTAATGTCTCACTTCACAGTGTGGTACGTTAATTAAAGAGCTCAGATAAAGGTGGGAGAGGGAGACAAATTAGACAGGAGAGACCGGAAAATGTGGAGGAGAAATAATGGAGACGAGAGCGCTGGAATGAAATAGAGAAATATGGGATGGAAGGAGGAGGAAAAGGAAGAGTCACACACAAATGGTGCTTCTCCACCCCACAGTTCCAGCTCGTCTCAACTTCTATTGGTTCTATTCAGGTCTTTTCCATCACAAATCAGTTCCTCTGTATGAGACTGACGCAGCATAAACACATAAACAATGTGGAACATGGAGGAGATGGAGAGAAAAGAGAGAAAAGAGACGGAGCAGGACACGATCACCGACACAGACTCCATCTGACAAAAAAACTAAATAAAACATAACTTCTGTTCTTCATCAACAGACACAGTGTGTGTTTGACACATCAGACATGTTCAATGAGAACGAGACGAGGAAGAAAGAACTGGATCACTACTGACGGAGAACTGACGGTAGACTCCTGGTGGAAGGTAGAGACGTCAGAGGACGTCCCTCTGTCCGTAGGGACCGATCAGAGGACGTCCCTCTGTCAGTAGGGACAATCAGAGGACGTCCCTCTGTCCGTAGGGACAATCAGAGGACGTCCCTCTGTCCGTAGGGACCGATCAGAGGACGTCCCTCTGTCCGTAGGGACCGATCAGAGGACGTCCCTCTGTCCGTAGGGACCGATCAGAGGACGTCCCTCTGTCCGTAGGGACCAATCAGAGGACGTCCCTCTGTCCGTAGGGACAATCAGAGGACGTCCCTCTGTCCGTAGGGACCGATCAGAGGACGTCCCTCTGTCCGTAGGGACGATCAGAGGACGTCCCTCTGTCCGTAGGGACAATCAGAGGACGTCCCTCTGTCCGTAGGGACAATCAGAGGACGTCCCTCTGTCCGTAGGGACAATCAGAGGACGTCCCTCTGTCCGTAGGGACAATCAGAGGACGTCCCCACATGTTTAGTATCAGCTTGACTCGCTTGGGACTTTGACAGAAGTTTTAGTACCTGGTACTAAAAAAGTACCACATACCAGGTCCTATCGCCAGTGGAAACACAAAAAAGCCAGATAGAACCGTTGAGCTGGAACCGTGTGGTGGAGAAGTGACAAAACGCAGCAGGTAGCTTGAACTCTGCTGGTGTTATCGAGGTTTGACCAGAAGGTGTGTGAGCTGCTGCCGCGGACACAGCCGGCGCCGAGACATGAGCTTACATTAGTCGCCGTCACCCAGTTGGACGGTGTCTGCCTGCAGCAGTCGGTCACACTTATCTCTGGGATGGCGTCTGACAAAGAGCCACTCCAGGACTGACAGACACTTGTGTTTACACACAGCACAGACACACGGACGTGCCAGACAGCGGAGGAAGATCTGCAGAGAGGGGTGGAAATGTACGAGTAGGAATAACCATTGAATTCAATGTGAATTCAATGGTTATAAATAGAAGCAGCTTGAACATTTCACAGAAGGTCCATTATGTCTAAAAGTGTCTGTTACATCATCACCCAATTAATGATCTGCTGCTGTTACATTTTATTGGATTAACAGTGTTTCTTTATTCATGCCCCATTTCGAGGGTCATCTTCTAACAATTTATTACATCATGTGCAAATCAGAGCTGGAACCTAGGGTGGGAAAACGGAACGACAAGAGGAAACAATGTGGGTGGTGGATGAGAAACAGACAGTGATTGATGACATCAAAGTGTAGTCGAGCAGGAGACGGGCTCGATGGAGACAAAGACAACAGACAGACGGTGGAAAAGGTCTACAGCTGCAGGCAAACTGTCCGCCAGAGACCCATTTGATTGGAAACTCCCAAAGCTCAGCCACCAGATGCAGTTGGACAAACTAATTAACTTACTCTCTTTGCCATGATGAAGCCGCAGCAGACTGACAGAAATGGCAATGCGGCGACAATTTGAATTGGTCCTCTGATGGCGTCGTTGATTTAAGGGAAGCGAATGTCCTCAGGTCTTTGCCAACGAACAAAACACACAGACTGTCGTCACGTAAGATGCAGCTTCAAACGTAAACACACCACGAGACACCTGAGAGGAAGATTCTGTCCCATCAGTCCCTCAACAAGACGACGCCGTTCTCTTCCTGAATCATTCTGATTCGTCCATTCTATCAGAATCAGAATACTTAAGGACTAAAAGTATCCTCCCCACTGGAGCACTTTATTCCAGTTATTCCAAGTTATTGAGGAACTCTGAAAGACGACAGTATCCAAGTAGTTCATAAAAAATACTCAAAACACACTCAAACATGATCCCATGTCAATTTTACCCATGTGAATCGGGTTTTCAGCAGGTTTCTAAGAGAATGAGAAAATCCACTGAGAAAGTAGAGAGTCATATGAATCTGTCGAAATCTGTGGGGGGGTTACGACAAAATAAGTCCACGTATCAGCTTTAAATACTGCAGGAGCTGGTTTAATCTGGGAACGGTCCACTGTTCCATCCTGTGGCTGACAGCGCTGGCCAGCGACGGTCTTTGTGACAGGTGGAAGGAAAGGACGCCATCTTTGAATTGACCGAGGCTGAACGGTGAGTTCACGGTGAGTGTGAGCAGACATTAGCAGCAGAGTGAAGATGACATGATTGACCCAGAGCGAAGTTCTTTCACTGACGTTGAACTCTGTGTTTCAATGAATCCTATGAAGAGTAGTAACAGAGTCAGGATTACACCCAGCTTGCTTTCTGGAACAGAAAACCCAGACTTTCCCTGACGTCCACCTCAACATATCCAGACTTTTCAGTAATCCTGTTTTCTGGTACAGGCCCCCGGTGGTCAGAGTCTGAACTACAAGACAAATGATCAATACCAATACTTAAACACATGAATAAAACAGCAGCGCTCTTTAACTTTAAACCCAAAGAGATGCAACGTGACCAGCCAACTACCAAACTCCGTACATGGATCCCTGAACAGACTGACGGTTCATTCCTTCGTTCCTCATCTCCCACTTGCCCCCCGTTACGGGTCACGGGTACACTGGAGCCAGCTCATCGCCAGGCAGCATGTACAGACAGACAATTGGCCTTAGCATGCTGTGGTGGGAAGCCGGAGTACCCGGTGAGAACCCACACAGACATTACACACATAAGGACTCTCAGGCCAGGAGTCGCACCAGGAACCTTCCAGAGTGAGTACTGATGAGGAAGCTAAATCATTGACTTGTTTAATTATGGAGCGTGGGTAATTAAATGATAATAATAATAATAATAATAATGATGTTTTGCGTGTATATATTTTGTATTATTTCTATTTTTTAAATGTTGTGATGTCAAATGTGCTGATCTGTAAACAGATGTCAAACCAGCGGTATGGAACTATGAGTCACTAAAACATTCGGCAAATAAAATAATAAATACAAAAAAAAAAAAAAATAAACAGACATATCCGACGCTCGCAGGAAGAGTGTTTCTTTGATGTACATGAGTGTGTGCGCGCCCATAAACTCACCCGCTGAGCACCAGCGATCTGTCATCTCCTCTGTGACACACAAACAGACTCCAGCCGTCGCCCCTGGGCTCGTTTTCCAGGGAGCCATTGATCTTTAACGGCACACAGCTCGATCGGCGGCGGAGGGGACGGCAGCGGATTGCATGACACTGTGACAGAGATTAGACTGCACGGGCCCACGTCGGCACGCACGACGCTCACTTGACTATATTAAAGAACACTTTCAACTGCGTATCCAAAACAGAGAGAAAGACGGAGAACTCAGGGATTTTCGCAAGAATCTTGAGAAAACTGAGTTCAAAACTCACTTTGCGTTTTGGTACTTTGGTACACAGAGGTTTCTGTGACTTTTTGGCTCTTAGAACGTTTGTGACAAGACAGAGTTCCGTGTTGGCGATCGTGTCCTGCTCCGTCTCTTTTCCTCTTTGAAGAGGAACTGAATTGGAATGGAAACTCGTGCATGGGGCATGTATGGACGACTTGAGGGTCCGTGCACTGCTGTTTTATTCAGCAGGTGCAGATTTTGGGTGTAGGAATTTATTGTATTTTTGGGAATGCCAATACTTAACGAAGAGCCCTTAGGTAGGAATCGCAACAACTTTCACTTGGCAAAAACACTGCTCCTTTCATTGTCAGTTTTTTGAAAAGCTGCGGCGAATTGAAACCTTTTAGGTCACAACAATCTGGAGCAGAGCCCGTGGAGTCCAGGAGGGACTGATTTATCCGCCGGCCACACCACCCCACCCAACTTTGTCCCTCGAACACCAGTGACTATTCCCACATTCTCTTGTCGCGCTGTGAAAATAAATCACCACCGACGAGTTGTCTTTGCGAGACAAAACTTGAAGAAGTCATCTGAGCGAGCTTTTTGCACAGAGGCAGGAACAAGAAATCAATAAGACAAACTCGAGGGGGCGGGGGGGGCGATGTGATGGATTGGGAGGAGGATTTCCATTGGCTCTCAACTTATCACTTCCTCTGCTGCTGTCTAAAACACTCAAACTTTTATATCTGCAGTCCAACATTCACGTGATGGAGAATTAACGCCTAATGTTTTAAAAAAAACACACACGTCTTTTCAAAAATAAATCTCATGTCTCCAGCCAAGGCTGTGTCATCCGGTACTTCAAGAGATGAAAATGGCTTGATGATCGTATTGAATTCACAGACACAATATAATACAATTCTTGCTTTGTTCACGCTTTGAAATAAATACACACATCTATTTCATCAGCAGTGAAGGACAATGTCACACCCGTTGCACCGGTGTGTGATAACCCTTTTTCATGCATGATTTATTGTAAAGATGTCACTCTTCTCTTCTCAGGACATGCAAAATGTTAATTTCTCTATGTAGTTATGTATCTTTGTTTTTATTTCATTATGTTGAAGCATTCACAGACGTGTGGGTTTCAAAGCTGAACTGTGTGTGACAGGTAAAGAGACGCAGCTCCGTCTTCCACAAACTCCTCTCAAAGACTCTCAAGTGCCTCCAACACCTACACATCTGTACCGGCTCCATTAGCAGGGACCAGTTGTAATCAGCATTTAACCAGTGTGTGTGTGTGTGTGTGTGTGTGTGTGTGTGCTTGAGAGATGAATTGGCAAACAGCAAAGCGGAAAAAGTGAACAGTGTGCACAAAGCAGAATGTGGCCCCCGCTGGGGCTGCATTGGACCGTACCTGGCACACTTCCATGACACTGAGGCGGTGGTGGAGATGATGACGGGGGGGTAGATATCATCAAGTGGGGACAAAGTTGAGTGGATTAGCAGGAGGTGGAGGGACGACAACATATAATCACCTATTTAGGCGGTCGAAAGAACTCAATGGAGACGAATTGAGCCGTGCAGAAATGAGAGGCTTGTAAAGACAGCGGGAGGTGCAGGGGGGGTGGGGT
>CAAKHB010000911.1:382-27092 GCA_901007665.1 Aeoliscus strigatus
GGGTCCCTTTAATACTTAACAAAAGGTGTAAGTGTGCCGGTGTATGTGACTGTTTGAATGATGACGCCAAACCGGTGATTTGTGCATCAAGGTGGTTTGAGAGCCGCCGTGTGAAGCAGCGCTGGCGGTCGGGCCAGTAAAACCTGGGTCTGTGTTTGGATCAGTGCTTCTCAAATCTTCTCATGCCAAGAGCCATTAAAATGGAGCAAGTTACACCACAAAGCCCATGAAATTATGTTTTGTGTCTGAAACCATTGAGAAAAAGGCTCATTTTCAATTCAGTTTTGTACCATTATTTCTGATTGCAATTACCACCCCCTGGAACCTTCTCAAGGACCCCTGGGGGCCTCCGTACCTCCCTTTGAAAAACACTGGCTTCACAACCCAGAACACCAGAAACTGGACATGTCAAAGTAGTACAAAGCTGATTGAAATATCTGTTTGAACAAACTCATAAATGTCTGTCATGTATTCAGAAGTGGCCTTATATTGTTTCTACCACAGATTTGTTTGTATTGCGCTTGTAGCCAGTGTGACCGATGGAACTATGACTATTTTACTACTGTTTTTAACTTCTCTTAACAATGTACAAGCCTTCATGTATGCAAATCTGTAGGTGGATGTTACGACCTCACAGTTACTAATGTACAGGATACTCGCGCCCAGGAGCTGAGGTACGTGTTCTAACAGATGTACCCAACAGCTTGTACTTCAAAGTAGATTATCATTATTAATTTTCCACAATAAAACGTGTTTTAAAAATGTAATTTCTATGAACTTTTACTTATCCTCCATTTAAATTAAATTAAATGAGGGATGATTTGTTTCTATTTGAGATTATTGTTCTACTGTCCACTGTTAAGAATGAAAAGTATATTTTATTGATGTAGTTTTCCGCTGAATATACAAGACATCCAATATCTATATCATTTATTTTGGCATCTCATAACACACCTTTGTGAAAACAATATCTATACGTTTCATTTCATAAATGTAACTTAAGTTATATTGACATGTGCAGCAGCAACAAAAATGGGTGTTTACTTATACCGGAGATTGTAAGAAGCTGAAACTGAATTCATGATGTCGCTCCTACTGTAAACAGATGCCCACTGTCATGATGTGCTTTAATCAGTGACTGCCTTCAGTAAGTGGGAGGTGAATTCTGGTTGTGATCTGCAGCCAGAATCGTAGACAGGAAGTAGATTATGACTAAAAGATGAATCGTAACCATGCAAGAGAAACAAAAATGTGACATTATACTTGCCTCTCCGGTCCTCTGGTATCATAAAATTCTCCAACATGGGTGAGGGTATTTGTTGACTGAAGGTTTGGGCAAAGTCTTCAAAGTTATAAGGCCTAAATCCAAGTGAGGTCATGAATCTTTGCGTACAAAGTCGAGCTGCAAGTCTAAGTCAAATTTTGGCTGTTGTCCAGGTCATTACTGAAGTCCACACCTCTGGAAGTGGACACTGTTTAATTCATAAAAGAGAAATATAAAGTTTACTTTGTATTTGAAAGTGCAAATATTACATAAGTCGTAAATACAATCGTTGTATCACTGGTATACAGTGGCCTGGCTGGCCTCCATCTTTTGTGATGAGTAAGATTCTTCTGCTTAACAGCTGTGAAATGAGTTGTTGCATGATTCTCAAGCACCATAATCTGTCACATGGATGGAAACATAGCCATAGCAGCCAGATGTGAGGATGGCAGACACATCGGAGCAAAAAACAAGACACATGAAACCATGTAAATCAGTAATTAGACAGATATGCACATTACTTCCATAGATAGACATGGTATTCACACAAACACACACAATTTATTTTCAATATTTCGGGTCCTATGAACAAACTTAAACTTTCTTAAGTTCAGGGTTACTAGTGAAGTAAATCCAAACATAGACGTTCAACTCCAAGTTTTCCCTCATTTAAGGATGAACCACCTGGGTTTTCTCTAAACCTGCTTTGTGAACCACCGGGCCTCGGCTCAGCGATGAGGCTGGTGTATCCAGGCAGGTTTAGGTGTTTCTCGGGTAATTTGTCCCCGCCGAGGCCCCGTAGCTCCGGCAGGTCAAACGCTCCCAACCAACAGCGCTGTGCACAGAAATTCTCCGGTGAAACCCGCTGGGCCGGAGAACGAGCCTGCGAGTGGGAGGGAGGAAGACATGGCGAAATAACAACTTTTGCCTGGCAGTCGCGGTTTCCAATTGCATCGTATTGTTGGGTCGGAATAAAATTTAGCGTTGGCGAGCTGGACGCCGGAGAACGCAAACGACGCGTAAGTTTGAAAAGTCGACGGCGCCGGTTTCCAAGTTTTACGGTGACAGGCTGAACCATAGTGCCTGCCTGTGTTTTCCCCGGAAGGCTGGCAGAGGTAGGCGCGACTGTCAACACGAGAAATGGAAGAAGGGAAGTTTACTTTGGAAAAGACTGTTTAACCTGCTGAGAATTTTGTTAGTATTCTTTTATTTTTTTAGCCGCGTTAGCTAACCAGTGAGCACAGAACTGCTCGCGCGCACTTGCCTCTGATTTCTCCGGAAATTCGACAAAATTAAATTCGTGTTCGGAAGTTTGCCAACTGCTGTCAGCTAGAAAATATCTCAACCAGTGATATTACTTCAATATCCCTACTTGTCCTCGATGGTGATTAGTTTCGGTTAATATTGTCAGTTTGTCGGGCGGTTCTGGTGCGGTGCGGACGGATCCGGACGCCATCACATCAGACGTTGCGTTCCCCTTAAAAACACCCATCGTGTTGCTGAGCTCTGGGTGTTATTTTTACTTTCATCGTCACAACAACGAGTGTTTGGGTGTTTTTTTTTCTCCCCACCAGACCTGTCTCTTCGTTTTCTCCTCCTCTGCGACAAGCATCATTTTTTAATACCCGATAACATCAGCTGGGATGTTGGAACAGCAGCGGAGACGCGGAGGCTCGTCAAAATGAACGCAGCAAGGTGTTCAACAGTGGAGGTGCTTCGCAGTGAAAACCTGCCCGTTGTTAAAAACGGCACCAATGGTCGGCTAAGCAGTGACGGTAACATTTTGTCCGAATCTCCTATTTTAAGTTCAATGTGTTTTCAGTCGATATCATTCGCTCGGTTTCTGTGAAATAACTGCGGAAAAAAACATTCGGAGGTGTCGGCCGGAGTTGACGTGAGCTAGCCAGCTGGGTGCTCAGTCTGTGATGTGATTGCTAATCGACACATTCTGCAGTTGGACAGCCGTGTGTGTCACGTACATATACATCTAGTTTCCCCACCCGACATATCTGAGCCATTTCCAGGTCCTACCAAGTCCACGTACCAAGTACGTCTTGCCAGAACCAGTGGCTAACTTGTTAGCTCACGTTCCAAGTTTCGCCAGCTATGTCTGAAAACGCCCCCACACGAAGCCTGGACGACATCGACCTCGCAGCTCTGAGGGTGAGTAATGTTTTTGTATTGTACGGCACTCATGCTGATGTGAAATGACATCACATTCGATCTCATGTCATGTGAATGGAAAAAAAAAATGTCAGTTTGGTGGGGTCGCAAAGCATCAACGCAGTAAAGTTAAGGTGGGGGGAAACGTGTTCTGGCGTTGCTATGGGCAACGGTGCTGTTTTAGTATCGCAGATATTCTGATTGTTTTTTCCCCCAGAGCTTCATTCTTCGACACTGTCAACTTCTGATATTACAAGAAAAAAAGACCTGTCATGTTGACAAACTTTTTATTACACAGCATTATGGACTCATTGTTTAATGATATTAATTATTTGAATTCAATACTTTCCTAGGATATTTTTGTATTATAAATTTCATATCTAAAATGACAAACTGAGGCTGTGATGCTCCATCTACAAAGATTGTTTTGAAGCCCATTCTACAGCTACATGGAAGCTAGGACAGCGTGACAATATATTAAAAACATACCCAAACTAGCTATTGTACTAACTTATAAACACATTTTACATTTAACTTCACCGGGAAAGTTCTAACCAGTCCATAGATCTAATCTACTATAGTACGACCTACTGGATCATCTCTAGACATGTAGCAGGTTAATGCCATGTCATGTATTTTCTGATCAGCTCATACCATTTTTGCCTATGAAGTGCTGCATCCTAATTCCAGACATGCATAAACTTTAATTTGTCTCTGTCCTGATTGTCCAGTTGTTCGGGATCAATCATGTTCAACATTCCTCTAATGTGTATTTAAACAAATTGTGTTGGACCTAGTTCCTCTGTGTTGTGAGTGGTTCAACTTGAAGGCCATGAAGCAGGCACCCCACCCCCCACCCCCCACACACACATACACACTTTTTGCCAGGCAAGAGAAAAGGAGAATTTAAAAACAGTCAGTTTTTAAAAAAACGTTTCCTAAAAAAATATATACTTTTCCAAGTTCACAGATGCTATATCAAGATGTTTAATGCAGTCACTGTTTTTGGAAATAAAATCCCCGCCATCTCTCCCTCAGAAGTGTACATTTCACCCAGCGCAACCTTGTTCTAGCTTTTATAGATTTGTCCAGGTATGGACACTGTGTTAATTATTTCCCTGACTTGAATAAGGAGCTCACCTTAGAATATCTCCATATCTCACCATGAGAAATTTGTGGCAGAAGACTCAGTGCAAAAGTGCAAAATTCTGCTGCCAACATTGAAAAGTGTGAAACTATTTTTGCTATTTAGGTCAGTACCGCTGTTTTTTTTTCCTGGGATATGCTTGAACATCTAATGACAGTCCACTCAGCACAGGCAGATTATTCATGCAGGAACACTTAATTTTCACTACGTCCTGGTAACATGGAAGATGTTCCAACTGTTATTCCGAGCGGCTTCTTCACTTCACTTTTTGTTTTGTAGCTTCTGTTGGGTCGGTGACTCACACCAGATTAATTCACAGAAATTAGAAAGCCCCATTAAAGGACTTTGGAGCAGCACCATAGCACAACAGATAAAAACTCCACTGGGAGTGTCTGCTGCTTTTTCTTGTAATTTCCGCTGTGTGTGTCTGTGCTTCACTGAACGCCACACAGGTTTTTGAATAAGAGTCAAGGATGCAGATGTGAATGAGCTGATAAATCCAGTACATTTACAATCCTGTCTGTTTATCTTTTCAAATGCAGAAAAAACACAGATGGCAAGGAACTCTCCTGACAGTGCAGTGTGTTTTTATTATCTACCGTTTATTTATTCAGGGTTAATTGGGCTGTTTGGCAGAACAGTTTTTTCTCAGGCTACCCGATGTTTGTGGCGGTTTGATTTTCGGTTTTGCTGTATGTGCAATTACAGGGTGAACTGACATTCATCATGGTACACCGTATCATCCACATCCAGCATTCCACGATCTTCACAAATGAGCTTGAATGTTTAGAAGACACCACAAAGCCAAATATTTGGGAATCTGTGTACAAACCTTTTTTTAGTTCAACTAGCATTTTATAGCCTCAAGATGTTTGGCAATATTTGTTCAGTCATGCAGTTAAACCACACGTGTGGCAGACCTTTTTAAAAAAGCCTCCCCTACGTCAGGTAAAGGCGGATTTACCTCTGGAAACGTCTGCAGCGTGTAACGGCCGAGGCCCAGTGCCATCTCAGTTCACACCGGGAGCGTTTCAGCAGTGAAGCGAGAACGTCTGACGAGTACCGCGAGACACCGAGGTAGAATGACAGTCACTAGACAGCGAGAATAAACAACAAGAGGGAGGCTTCATTTCAACCGTCGCCACCACACATTCCTCCTCCATCTTCTTTTGGAGTCAACCATGGGTGAACATGCCTTTATTTGTTAATTTACTGCTTCCTTAAAACTTCTTGTCCATGAGACGCGTCCTGTCTGACCTCTGATTTACCTATGACTCTCCTGCACACATTGTGGTGTGGTGTTTTATTTAGAAAACGGAACGGATTCTCTCTGTTGTATTGTGTGTAACTTTGGGTCTGAGCGATCTTCCATGCGTCTCAGTCGCGGCTGTGCGCCGAAATAAAAAGAAACCTGTCTTTATTTGGACGGTCGCTCCAGAGACACTACTGAAACGGTGTTAACACTGACTTGTGAATTTCTCTTGTGAGACTTAATAAAGTATCTGTATCTATCTAAATGAGCCATTGTATTCTCAAGTCGATACTTTGTTGAGGTGATGTTTTTGTTTTTACCGTTTAAAAAATGTCTTTCTGTTCTTCTGTGAGGTTCTCTGCATTATTCAGTTAGTACATTAACACAACAGAAGCTGACTGTAGACCCCCAAGCCCACGGTTACCCATTGGTTTTACTGCCTCTTTGCCTTCTGTGTATTTGCAATCATTGCCTGCAGTCTGAGTGTGCCGGTGGTGCTGTTCCTTGAACATAACCGTACCTCTCCCCTTCTATCACTTCATTGCTCTCATCCCACTCTCTGCGCTGGACGTGGGTGACTGCCGCCTCTGCATCACCACCCACTCTCTCATTACATTCCTCTCTTCCATACTGTCTCTTTCCTGTTACAACTACAACACCATTCTGTTCTGTACATTGTACACAGAACAGAATTTTTCATTCTGTCTGGTTTGTTTTTGTCATCATCTGCCATTTATCCAATGCTACTGCCAAATCTTTCATAAGCCAGAATGCTATTTTTCCCATACACATTCCCTTGCAGGAATGTTTCCATGCATTGTTGAAGGCAGGGAACTCATCATTGGAGACAGATGAAAGCAGGATGGGTCATGCTGTACGTTCCAAACCCGAAGCAGCAATGGTGCCACCCACACATCTTCTTAAAGACATATTGAAATTGCGTGAAAGTGGAAGTGCTTGTCATTTTCCCCTGTGTCTCAGGGGAGGAGGTTGTATAATAAGTCAACAACCTCCTCATTATTAATGTCAGTGAGATATTTTTGAAATGTAAAATGAACAAATGGGAAAAGGCCAGAAATCACTGCCCAGTTTTCTCAGTCTGTGATCAATATTTATTGTGTCTTTGTCAACACTTGTGGATGGTTAGCAAAGGTGTGTGTGGGTGCCAAGGAAACTAGAATTTAGACAATTAGTATGCAAATTATTTAAATGGTCTTGTATGCAGTTGAGTTGACTGTCAGTCTACATTTCATGTATAATTCCATTTTCTAGGCACAAATGTGTGCTTCTGTTTGTTTGTGGCAGGGATTTGCTCCAGATTCTTCTAATTTTATTCTGAATCTATTACTTCTGACTATTAATTTTCAGTTTCGTCAAATCATACAGACGTATGAACTCTTGAACAGATGTTTATTCATCACGTTTAGCTCTAATGCATCTTAAGAATGCTACGCTGGCAGAAAATGTGAATTTCTTGGTTTATCATGCAGCTGTTTCTGGATAATGTTAGACTCATGACTAGTTTCCTCTAGGATCCAGCAGGAATCTTTGAGCTGGTCGAGGTCGTCGGCAATGGAACATACGGGCAGGTGTACAAGGTGAGATATGATGTGGAGGGGAAAAAATACCTAAAAGGTCAACAGAAACAAGTGCAAGGATGTTTTTTAATGTACTGACTGCTGCTGATCCCAGGGGCGTCACGTGAAGACAGGCCAGCTGGCTGCCATCAAGGTGATGGATGTTACTGAGGAGGAAGAGGAGGAGATTAAAGCTGAAATCAACATGCTGAAAAAATACAGCCACCACCGCAACATAGCCACGTACTACGGTGCCTTTGTCAAGAAGAGCCCACCGGGACATGACGACCAGCTTTGGGTCCGTCTACCCTCGTCACCTGATGATGGCCTTACAGTCGACGCCTCACTGATTGTGCTTACTTGAATGTTTTCATGTGCACTCAGCTGGTGATGGAGTTTTGTGGTGCGGGGTCAGTGACTGATCTGGTGAAAAACACTAAAGGCAGCTCTCTGAAGGAGGACTGGATTGCGTACATCTGCAGAGAGATCCTACGGGTAAGTGACTGGGGGCCCCTGTATGCGCTTCGGAATGTCGTACCAACTGTCACACACAATTCTTGACTTGTGTGTGCGTTTCCAGGGCCTTTCTCACCTGCACGCCCACAAAGTCATCCACAGGGACATCAAGGGCCAGAATGTGCTGCTAACGGAGAACGCAGAGGTCAAACTAGGTATGTTGAACATTTTATTGGGTACACTCCTCTTGTCGTCCTGCCTTCTGCTCTAGTTCCTTTTTCCATGTATAGTTTATGTATATAAATACCATATTGCTGTGTTATTTATTTTATTCATATATTATCTTATAATGTTGTTTTATACCTTGAACACTACCTGTACAGTTTTTTAATCATTGTTTCCCCTTTGTAACTGCTCTGTTACCTTGTTTCTTGGCTGGAGTTGTCGTAACAAAGAATTTTTCATAATAATGTATTTGTGATTCTGATTGTGCTAGTTGATTTCGGTGTGAGTGCCCAGCTGGATCGGACCGTGGGGCGTAGAAACACCTTTATTGGCACACCGTACTGGATGGCACCAGAGGTCATCGCCTGTGACGAGAACCCAGACTCGACTTACGACTACAGGGTAACAGTCGTGTTTGTGTGTGGGAGACCAATAGACTGGGAAATGTAAAACCGAGAGATTAACCTGCTCCTTGGTGTGTTTTGCAGAGTGATATCTGGTCCTTGGGGATCACCGCCATTGAGATGGCGGAGGGAGCTCCTCGTAAGTCGACCAGCTCATTCTTAGTGTACCTGTCTGTGGTTGAATCATGCCGTGCACTCGATTCCAAAGGCTTTTTTTTTCTTTTTTTTTCTCTCTCTCTCTTTTTTTTGGTAAACCAGCCCCATGAATGAGTCGTGCATATGCAACCTTGTTTGTCTGTATCATCAGATGGACGGCTGACTCACTCTAATCAAGGCAGCGTAGTCGTGAGCTGGCAGTCGGCCTGCTGAGGCTGATTGCAGACATCTCTGTGGCCTCCTTTGCACAGGGATCTGTCTGCTCGGAGATTTGGTGTCAAACCTGACACAGTTTGAAGACGCGCAGTTGAAGAGTAGCTCTTGAAATGTTTGTACCAGAATGGATCTGGTGAAGATCTTCAACTGTTAAACAACAGCTTGATTTAAGTAGCTTGTTGTAATCCTCTGTTTACACATTCAAACTGTAGTGGCTGTCAAACACAAATCAGAGGGCATGCCTATCCTGATTAAATGTTGTTCCAGTGAGATCACCCCATTTGGATTCAGATGGACACCATCAGGTATGCAGTATCTGGGTATTCGTCCAAATATAGATGAGATGGTACAATTAAATTGGGACCCAGCCCGTTTGAAATGACGAGACTGGCTAAATATTGGAAGGGAACACAGAACTGAGTTTAATAGAAACAGAACTAGTGAAACCCTTCAACCTGTTTGATGTACTATCACAAGGTCCATCTAACAGTGGACAAGAACATCCCCCAAACCTGATACTGCCTACCGAAGGAGATATGGAAAGAAGTGCACAAAAGGTGTGGCACGCCACATCTAAAACAAATGCCTCACTATGGAGCAGCTCGGTCATATGTATAGGGAAGAAAACTGTTTTTTGGAGACAATGTTTTAGAAAGGGAGTATGAAAAATAAGTTATTTATTCATGAATGAACAATTTATGTCAGTTATTGAGAAAGTATGACTTAGAATAACTTTTGGCAATATCTTCAAATTGAACATTGTGTCAGATGGGACAGACCCAGTAAAGGGACTTTCTGGAGTCACCAGAGAGCGCATAAAGCAGCAGTGTATTTATCAGGATTTCAGCCAACTGAATAAGGATATCAGCAGGACTTTGAACACTACATGGCAGAGAGGTGTTGGAATGTGAACTAAATGAGGTGTAGTGGAAGAGGATAATAGCAAACTCAGGAAAATACATCAGGGAGGCCAGAGGGAAGTTTACCCAATATAAGTTAATACATAGATGCTGCTGACACAGGATGGGTCTACTACATGACAATCTTTGTTGGAAATGTGGAACACAGGCAGGTAGTTTCCTACATGTGTTATTGGAATGTAGTCTCATTCAACCACTTTTGGTGAAAGTAATAGAACATCTAGGGAAGGCTCTATGGATAGAGATTCCAGTCTTGCCAAGATTATGCTTACTGGGTGACCAGACACATATAATGGGAGTGTCAAAACAGGATTTTGCAGTTCTAAAGGTCAGGATGGTCACAGCAGCCAGAAATATCCTCTGGTTATGGAAAAGTACATCCCCACCAAACTATAAAACATGGAGTGAGACTATGTTGGTGAAAGCCAATGATGGGGAGGATGAGAGGGGGTCATGGGAACGTTTCTACGCTACAAGCCAATAAGAACAGCTTGATATGAACTGAGGAGGTGGTATAGCTGTGACAAAATATTGTGTGAATTACTCTGTATTGGCGTGTATATGTAGATGCCATATACAATGGATCCACTGTCACCCCACCCAAAGGAACTGTTTCTATCTGTGAAATAAAAAAAATTAAAGATTATAAACTAGCAGCTATTGTGGCTACCATCTCACTGATTAGTTTAGCTAACGTTAGCGTGAACACTACTACTAATCATCTTTCATTCTTCATTAAACTTTTACGGATTACAAAAACAAGATTAAGCATCATGATGAATCAATTATTTTGTGACAGAATGAAAGAAAGAACTGATGTTCAGTGTTTTCCAAAGAAAAGTCAGCAATACTTCTGTCATTTAGCTTTTTACCATTAAAGGAGAAGTGAAAGTGGCAGAGAAATTACAGTTCCCGTCCTCAATCTGCCAGAATTGTACAACCACTTGCATGTGGGACTTACAGCTGCATTAAAAGATTAAGGAGACTTTTTCCCCTACATGGTGCTCATTATTCAGTTGCGGAGAGACTGAGCTCTATGAAACAAAAGAGGGTTACATTTGTTTTGCACATTATTCCTTCATTTGGATGTTTGAGCCTCAAATGAGTGCTGTTTTCATCTGCTGAGCTGACACGGTTAAATGCTTGGCGTTGGAGCAATGTCATGTTGCTAAATATCAGGCTGGTGTTTTTGTATGTACGCGCCATGATGCAGAATCAGTGGTGCACGTTCCGTTTTTCATTGCTCAAGAACACTACGATAGGGAGTCCAGGAAGTTTGAACTGTGAATTCTCTGATTGGTGGAAAACGCTCTGTACCGCTGATTTCCAGTAATAACGAATGGCATAGGAGAGTTGTCTATTGTCATGTAAAAGAGAAAATGTCTCAAATGAAAATGGAATATACCATTGGTTATCCATCTGCTTTCAGTTCAGTTCACAAATTATAATAGTCTTGATGGACTTTGAATCAGGGTGACTGAAAGATGCCAGCATAGGTGTTATATATATATATATATGGACAATGTGGTGGTGCTGGAAGGAGGAGGAAGTAGATTTTAGCTTCGAAAAGCTGCTGAAATGTCCAACAGTACATGTCTGTCCACACCATTCAACACTCTTACTCTTTTAAAGTGAGATTGTGAACACACGCTGATGCAGTGGGCTGACGTCCAGGAGCAGTCGGGGTGGGGGACGCTGCCTTGTGACTAGTTTTCAAAGTCAAACTACATTCTTACCACGGCTGCTGCAGCTGCCAGTTGCCTCGTTGGTTGCACCGCTAATAAACATTTCCTGCACACGCTGCTGCTGCTGCATTGAATGATACGGCCATGCTGGTGTGGAATCACCATTATGAAATACAGCTACAAAACTCATCAAACAATGGAGTTTTCAACTGAATTGTCTTCAGATTAGTGTGATCAGATAATCACATGGACCTTCTTTCTAGTTAAATCGCTGCTTAATCGCTGCTTAATTGGTCCTGATGCAGCAGTGGCAGCAGTGTGTGAATATGTGTGCAAACAGGTTTGAATGGGAGTGTGAACGGGTGATTAAAGCAACAGTTTAAAGTGCCATTAAGATAAAAAAAAGTCATTTAGAACAGTAACAACATGCAGGAAACATGCATGTTATGTAACGTACATGGTGTCAGTGTGTTATGGAACATAAAAGCATAGAATAAATGTTCCTCTTCCATACTTTGTCTCAGTCACGCTGCTTGTGTCCAAAGACTGCATTTCAAAAGCTTATTTACTGTGAAACTCGTAAGCTAACCAGTCAGGTTTAGCTACCTACCTACGCTGGGAACACAATGACTCACTGTCCTCGTTTTTACATTCAGTGTAACAGTAAGCCCGAGGCACCCGGAAAGATTGGATAACAGCAGCTCTACCCATGTTTGAGGAGACAAACAACGTGTACTGGTGGCTGCTAGTGTTTTTCCCAAACAGCCGTAACGTTGAATTAACTCTGCTTTTTTCCCTCCTGTTGTAAGGGAACTCTGAACATGTTCAGGGTGATGTCATGGTTCTCCTTTATTTCTGCAGCACTGTGTGACATGCACCCCATGAGAGCCCTGTTCCTCATTCCCAGGAACCCCCCTCCTAAACTGAAATCCAAAAAATGGTGAGTTGCCCTCCCTCTGTCCAAGTCCCAACACTTTCAAGACAAACCTAAGGAAAAGGGAATTGTCTAAACATTCTTTCATAAAACTGATAATTTTATTTGTATTGGAGATTAAACACACAAGAGTCCAGTGTCATCACCATGAATATTTAAACCTGTCAACCTGTGGATTTTCGGTAATTTCACGCCATTAAAAAAACAAACAAACAAACACGCTGACAATCATGAAATGACTGGAAAATAGTTTTGCCAAAATGGAAAAACCATATTGTCTGGAGAGCTCATTACTGAAGTAAAATATGCTGACGTGATGTTTCAGAAACCAGGTTGCCGCAGAACAACAGAAACTAGGTTAAGTTTATATGAACACAGTGATGCTGATTGCACGTGTGTGTGTGGTGGAGGAGGTGGGGTGGCTTTGTTGTTTTCTCAAAGACATTGTAGCTTGTCTTTGAGAAAAACAAAACAAATTAGTACTTAATATCCTAGAGATATAAAATAGTAAAAATGGTAAAAATACAATTGGCTAAAAATGTAAGAACTGCACAGTAATTATCAGTTATTAAAATGAAATAACATGTAGAATAATGTGCTCATCTAAGTGCAGAAAGATGTACATGATATTACACAATAGCCAGGATGTCCATCATATAGAGGAGCAACGCCCCCTTGTCTCCTTTGAATCTCAGATTGTTTATTCTGGACAGGAACCAGCTGTTTCACACCTCCTGTCCCTCACCCCCAGGTCCAAGAAATTTATTGACTTCATAGAGGCCTGTCTTGTGAAGACGTACCCCAGCCGGCCGTCCACGGAGCAGCTACTCAAGCACTCCTTTATCAGGGACCAGCCAACGGAGCGCCAGGTGCGAATTCAGCTCAAAGATCACATCGATCGTACACGCAAGAAAAGGGGAGAGAAAGGTAAGCAAACGAGATAAAGACCCAGACTACAAACCTTCTTTTGCAGTAATAAAGTATGAAAATACATATTTTATTCTATTTTCTCCTTACAGAGGAGACAGAGTATGAGTACAGCGGTAGTGATGAAGAGGATGAGAATCGTGGGGATGATAGAGAGTCAAGGTAATGGCTGTATCTTCATCTTCTGGCCCCTGGAAGCTCATTCCCTTAATGATCGTTCCTGACATCACTTTGTGCATCACTCTAATGTTCTGTCATCAGTTCAATTCTCAACGTGCCTGGTGAGTCCACCCTGAGACGGGACTTCCAGCGTCTCCAGCAGGAGAACAAAGAGCGCTCGGAGGCTCACAAGAGGCAGCAGGCCCAGCTCGCTGCTCAGCGCAGAGACCCTGAAGAACACAAGAGGCAACTGCTGCACGACCGACAGAAACGCATCGAGGAGCAGAAAGAACAGCGCCGCAGGCTTGAGGAGGTAACAAGGGAAATAAAATTAATGGGAATAGTTTCAATTGTTTTAATAGGCTGAAAAAACCCAACATTATTCAAGAGTTGGATAAAAGAACATCAGTGCAACAAAAGATGGGCCATTGGGTTAGCTTAGCTACTAACACTTGAGAGATTTGTCAAAAGAATTTGACTTTCAATGAATAAGATCAGACGACTTCTTCACGTAAATTGAAGTAAATTGAATTGTACAAGACAAAAATCTCACAATGTAGTGCAATGGATACAGAGTCTTAAATACAATGTGCTCAGCAATCTTTTCTACAGTTGTGGGTGTGATATCTCAAGTGTGATTATCAAAAGAGAACATGCTGTATGGATTGTATGAATTGTCCTATAGGTTGACACACCAACAACCACCTCAAGACAGTATGTTTTGTGAAAGAACACAAGAATACCTAAGAGACAACAGTGGAATCATTGATAACTAAGGCAAAGTTGGAACTCAGATTTGGTACCTCAAAAATAAAATTCAGAAAGAATCGATAGAAGCTGTTCCTAGAATGTGGATGAAGTACATGTTGATTACTTGCAATGTAGAAGTCCGTAAAATCTCCTGCAGCATCATCTTGTTCTGTCTTAATGTTTCCAATGCTATTTTACTGCAAATAGATCGTATTCGTATTTTTTACAAAAGTTCCCTTCCCTTTAGATTATCAGGACAAGCTTAATCACTTTTTCACTGCAGTCCAGCCGGCATCGCCTTTAAAAACTAACACTTATCATCATTTACAAATGTGCTTTGAGACATTATTTATTATACGGAAGTTTGTTAACGTTAAGATTGTTGGTGGACTGCAGACATTCAGATTTAAATGAGACACGCATAATTAGCTGCTATTGTCCAGTGCAGTATTAGTGAAGCAATTACTGCAGTGTACTTTGTCTCCCCTGATCTAAATGCACCCCCTATCTTGTCTGGCTCTCATATTCCACACGTAAGAGCCAACAACAATCGAGTTGGCGAGAACTCAGTGTTTTCTGTCAGTAGAAGTGTGTGTGTGGGATGGGGGGTGGCCAGGGCTGGGGCTCTCTCTTCAGCACAAAGACCAATATTCATCGTCCGTTTTAAGAGCAGGTAAAAACTGCTGATGGTCAGAAGTGTGTGCGTATGGTTCCAAAGAGGCTCTTGTCTTTGTTTGTCCATTCCAGCTCCATTTATTTCTTTCTCCAGCTCCACAAAAAGCAAGGAAGGGTTCTGTTTATTACTCCGGTTATCCATTATAAAGCCCCCTGTGCAAGCATCGTCTCTATACTCATTCCTTTTTTTCCTGTCACTGCTCTCTCCCAGCAACAGAGAAAAGAGAGGGAGATGGTGAGGCAGCAAGAAAAAGGTCCCCATAGGAGACTCGACGATATGAGACGAGAGGACGATAGAAGGCTGGCTGAGAGAGAGCAGGTAACCAACCAGAGGACACTGTGGCTGCAGCAGCCAATCTGTGCGCGATGTGAGTGTGTCTAACTGTGGCAAGTTGCTCTGGTGGTGAAATTCCACGAGTAGGTTGCCATAGCAGCAAGGGTCTAAATTAGTGTATTTATTCAGAGAAGAGTTTTCTGTGGGTGAGCTCTCTGCGTCTCTCCTGCTCTGTTTCCTGTCTACCCTGAAAACAAGTCTGACATCATAGCACCATCACCTGCTCGAGCCAAATCCTGAGTTTTTGTCAGTGTGACGGTTTACAACAACCACAGGCTATTCACAAATCTCACAGCTGTCCTTCAGTCACTGATGTCTGTCTCTATTGACACTTCCCAACCAGCGACGGTGGATGTACTGTCAGTGAAATGCAGCGGTAAAACATGACAATCCTACCTTGTTGTTTACTGGAGTGACATTACATAACTGTTTTCTGCCTCTGTCCTCTCCTCCCCCCCATGTTCTCTCATTCCTCTTTTCACACCTTTTATTCCTATCGCTCACGTCTCCTCACCTCACCTCTCCTCAGGAGTTTATCAGACATAAGTTAGAAGAAGAGCAGCGGCAGTTAGAAATCCTTCAGCAGCAGCTGCTTCAGGAGCAGGCCCTGCTTATGGTAACTCCTCGTCACCTTTTGCTCTGTCACTCACTGTTTACGCCCTATGCTTCTTTATACACCTACGTCACCTCAGAGATTGTCAGTGCATTCCAATTGTTTACCAAAGTCCTTTTCCGTAACGTGTCAACCAAGAATGAGCACAAGAGGGTCCTACTATGTTGTGTTGAAATTGGAGCTCAAACATCTCGGAAAGTAGATCACAATACAATTGGAACGCACCAGGATTGATCACTGATGTTTACTATATGTCCTCACACGTGAAGTCGATTGTCAGTGTTCTGCGTGTGCTGCTTCAGTCTCTCAACATGTAGCATGAGAAAGGGGAGTCAGCTTCAGCGTGATGTGGACGATGGTGCAGAACTTTCAAGTGACAATCTCACCTGTCTGTCAGTTAATGTTAACAAGAACTGCCATGTTTGTTTTTGCTAGCTACAGGAGAATGTGGGAGTTTGGGTGATTTGGATTCTTGTTACTGATTTTTGGAGGAGAAACAACCCTCTATCTTGAAGAACTTTGATTGGCAGCTACAGGAAGTATGAAATCAACAATTCTTTGTTTGATGAGACTAAATCTAAAACATCTGACTGTTAATTGAGGCACTAAAGCCAAATCCTCAGCTCTTTTATTTGTGTGGGTGGCGGTAGAGATTTGGCTTGGGAACCGGAGAGTGTCCGGTTCCCGGTCCAATGTGGAAGTGGACTGGTAGCTGAAGAGGTGCCTGGAGAAGCACCTAGCATTGCAGTGTAGCTAGGTATGGGTTAAAAGCAGAGGAATAATTTCAGGGTTTGCATGTTGCATGTATATATACCTGACCAGTGAAGTCCTGTGTGCTTATTTAACCTTCATTCAGTCAGTGCTGGTCAACTAATATGTAGATGTTGATCATGTGCCATAGATGTGTTAGTTTTATTCAGATCCCCCTATGACGTCTCTCTCCAGTCGTAGGCCAGCGACACGTTAACTCTCTGTGTGTCTTTGCTCAGGAATATAAGCGTAAGCAGCTGGAGGAGCAGCGTCAGTCCGAGCGTCTGCAGAGGCAGCTGCAGCAGGAACATGCTTACCTGGTTTCCCTGCAGCAGCAGCAGCAGCAGGAGAAAAAGCCCCAACTTTACCATTACAACAAGAACCTGGAGCCCAACAACAAACCCTCCTGGGCTCGTGAGGTACAAATGTGTGAATATTTCACGTACCTGCTGCGCAGTGCTACATAGTAAATTCTTCTCATTGCAGGTGGAGGAGCGAAGTAAGCTCAACAGACAGGGCTCACCCAAAATCTGCACCACTGTGTCAGACACTGCCATCCAGTCTCGCTCTGACTTAATCAGCCAATCAGGAGTAGCCCAGTCTGCTCAAACGCCCCCAATGCAGAGGCCTGTAGAACCACAGGGGGGACAGGGCAAGGTGGGTGCTGGGTTACATGCATATGTTGAAACAACAGAAAAAGCCACTACTTCTGTCTAATGCCACTTTCCCATAAACACAGTTCCAGCTCTGCTCAGCTCGACGTTCCAACACGTGCATTTCCATCACATGTCAGTTCCTCCTCTGAGTGCAGACTCTTGTGACCAATCACAGGCCAGTAATCTGTAGACATCACGTTCAGCAGGTACCAGCTGAGTCGAGTCATGCTGGAACCGTGTTGTGGAAAAAGGGCAGAATTCTTTAGTTGATTTTCCGCTTTGCTGCCTTATTTACACCTTTTCTTCTTTCCCTTCTCTCCCCTCTCCAACCATCTATTAATCCTTTCCAAACAACCTTTTGGGTTTGTCTTGGTCTTCGTTTTGTGCTGCTCCGTCCTCCTGGTGTGCTGCTGCTCCTGCTGTCCTCTCCAGTTCCAGATGGCTCACCTGGTCCCACTGAAGCCTTACGCAGCCCCTGTCCCTCGTTCGCAGTCTCTATGCGACCAACCCACTAAGACCATGTCCGCCTTCCCCACCCAGGATCCTTCCCTTACCCCCACACCCCGCCCCGTCCACCCCAGAGAGCTAGTGCGTCAGAACTCTGACCCCACATCTGAGACCCCCGCACCACAGACACACCCAATCAGAGAGGATCGCGGGCCTTGGATCCGCCTGCCAGACGTGGAACTCCCACCCAAGGTAGAATCTAGCAGCTGGTAGTTGATACAGAAACGCACATACATTTCAGACAGCATTTCATCTGTCACTATTGTTCACATAGCTTCTCGCGCCCGGTCATCTTCTACACTTCCTGATTTTTAAAGGGTGTAGGGCTTTACAAGAAATAAATTGTAAGATAGTGATGCCGCAAAACTATTTGTTCATCTAAAAGAATAACTGTTCTGTCTTCAGATTCCCCAGAGGACGGCATCCATCGCCACAGCTCTCAACACCAACCTGAGCTCTGGCATACGGCATCCAGTGAGAGCCAGGTACTGAAGACAGACGGAAAGATATTTCCTTCCATTTAGCCAACGCTCAGACTGCAGGTCTTCAGGCTCAATTTGAATTTCTCTGCTCAAATTTGACTGCATGTTTGATTAAGTCAAACTCCAGTGTGAACTGAAGTCATGAACAAAGAACAGTAACGTCCCAAAGAAGATCGACGTCACATGCAAGCACGTCGTGTGAAGGGAACTTTCAAGTTGTTGCACTGTGGAAGTCGGCGAAGTTCTAATCAGAATGTTGGATGAATCGGGACGAGACCGTTCAAATTGAGGTCAAATCAGATAAAGAGCCACATATGAAAGTGATCCATTGTAAACATTCCTATCTCATGTCATTTGTCTGTCTGTCTGTCTGTCTGTCATTACAATATCTGATAAGGCCACTTTAGCCTGCTGTCTCCTCAGGGCCTCTTCAACAGCTGCAGTATTTAAATGACGTTTAACTGATTTGTGTCCTCCACCACATCAGTAATCCAGATCTGAGCCGCAATGATCGCTGGGAGAGAGGAGACAGTATGAGCATCACATCCAATCTGCCTCAGACAGGCTCTCTGGAGAGGCACCGCATCCTCAGTGAGTCTGCCCCCCCGAACACTGTCTTTGAATCATGTCTGATCAAGGAAGTCTAACTAAACCCAACACGCCTATGATTTCCAGGTTCCTCCAAGATGGAGTCACCCATTCTCTCCCACGACAGTCGTCACAAGCCGGGAGAGTCTCGCACCTCCTCCCGCCCCGGACGTCCAGCTGTAAGTGCTCCCTGCAGACATAATTCTCACAGGCTCGACTATGTCCCTGCTCCCTAAAACTAGATCTAACATGATGCATGAAACACTAATGACTCCAATAATTCTTATTAATTAATGCAATAAAACTGCTAACTTGCATGTTCTCAGATCTCACACACACATACACAAACATAAACAAACATCTGACAAATGGAGAAGTTCTCCTGACATGACCTTCCCTTTATGTACTCCACGCTATCTTCCCTTCATGCTTCACTTCTTCGAATCTTCCCTCGCCTGTAGAGTTACAAGAGAGCTATAGGAGAGGTTAGTACTGATGCGTGTTGGTGTGTTTGTGCTTCTCATTAATATCTCCACTGAGTGACTCGCATGCTGCTTGTATTGATAATCAGTGTCTTTGACACAGATTGGACCATTCAAAGCTTTTTAAATGTGTCGTTCCTGTCGCCATGTTGCAAAAATTATCCCAAAATATCATCAGGGGACAGTCTCTGAATTTTGGAGTGCCTGGAGGCAAAAAGCAATTTCCCATGCGACGACATGATTCCCACACAGTCGTTCGAGTCTGGACATGCACTGGGACTGTTTTGGCACATCCTGTTCCACAGCTTTGTCTTCATTTGTGTTTACTTGGTCTGTGATCAAATATTATTTGCAGCTCAGACATCATGCGTGAAGCGTCCTTAACTAATAAATTGGTGATGCCCGTTTGCGCAGGACCATGGCCTCTTTGCCAAAGAGCGTACGGAGGAGCAGCCGAGGCCCCCAGTCAAAGCCAACGACTACTCCTCCTCCTCAGAGAGCAGCGAAAGCAGCGAGGAGAGCGAGAGTGGTGAGGGAGCAGAGGAAGAAGAAAGCCCCACAGATCGGTAACTTCACAACTCTCCTGTCACACGTCTCTTAATGACTTTCTAGGTTTCACCACGATTCATCTTCTCCTCTCAGCCACAGGGATGCAGACACAGACTCTGTTAACACCATGGTGGTCCATGAAGATGAGGGTGAGGGGGGAGAAGGAGAGCAAGCCGGGGGCTATGGGGATCAGACAATGCTGGTGCAGCGGGTGAGTCGTCTGTGGATGGTGTGAAGACCTTAAAATGCATTGTGAGCCTGAAGGAAAAATCAGTGCAAATCATGTGCAGCAAATCCGCTTGTGTTGTGTGTGTGAATAAAACCAGATGACATGATGGCACACACACACACTCACACACAACCTTTCAGTTTGATAGCAGAACATTTCTGTGGTTAAACAAGCTGTTTCTACATCACATCTTCAGAGTGCACTGGTCTGAATGGGCCCGTTGCACCTTGTAGCTTTCAGTTGCAGGTAATGGTCTGAGAGCATTCTGACCAATCAGCTGTGAGGTGGCGATGGGTACCTAACACGTGCAGCTCGGTGCTGCAGATTGAACCGAACTGTTGTAATGTGTTACTGGGCTGATCTGTTGCAAGTGGATACACGTAGTTGCACCTGGAGTCTTTGGTCTGGACTTGAGGCCAAGCATGATCATCATCATCTGTTAAACTGCTATGACAGCAAACTAAGATAGCAAACTGTTGCCCCTTTCAGTGCTGAGACTTTTTCTAGAGGCTTCTCTGTCTGCTACTGCAACTCATCAGTTCAACATCACTCCTGCCATTTTTGTAGGCTGAGCTACAGCCACGCCCACCCTCACAATCTCCTATCAATGTTTAACAAAGTGTAAAAAAAATTCTAGAGTTGTATTTGTGTACTTTGTGTAACAATTTCAAGTCAATTTGACCAGTAGTTTTGAGTTACCCAAACACACACACACTCAGATAGCCAATTCCATGTCCTTTTGTAAATATCAGCCACTTAGTTTCCTGTTGATACGTGAAAAAGAAATTGCGATAGGATTATTCAAAATATATTACACATCCTTACTTTTGCAACTTGGATTAACTGTTAGTGAACACCTAATTAGTGCTGCTAATTGTCTGTCCATGTCTGTCATTATGTAATAAACACAGTGTGTGTGTATGTGTTTCTCTTTTACCTCAAAGACCCCAGAGAAGCGAAGCCACAATGGATACACAAACTTGCCAGATGTGGTGCAGCCTTCCCATTCTCCCACGGATTCAGTCTCTCACTCGTCCCCTGGGAAGGACTCTGTGTACGATGTGAGTCTTGCTTCGAGTTCCTGATCTATTTTTATGTGTTCCATATATGTCATCATTCCAGCCGTGAAGTCCTTAGGACCC
Organism: Aeoliscus strigatus; assembly: GCA_901007665.1. NCBI lineage: Eukaryota > Metazoa > Chordata > Actinopteri > Syngnathiformes > Centriscidae > Aeoliscus > Aeoliscus strigatus. The sequence continues at coordinate 21,625 of CAAKHB010000911.1, forward strand.
GGAGGACATTAAATTCCATGGTAACCAATAAAGTTCAGCTTCTAATAGGGCTCTCATCAAAAACGAAATGTAGTTGGTTTTACATCCTGGATTTAACTCAAACCTCCCACGCTGCTGATACGATTCTACCTCATAGGAAATGTTAGTTGTTATTAAATTGTTGGACAAATAAAACCTCCTCTCTCCTTCACCAGTATCAGTCCAGAGGTCTGGTTAAGGCGTCAGGGAAGTCGTCCTTCACCACCTTTGTAGATCTAGGCATGTACCAGTCACCAGGAGTTACAGGGGACAACATATCTGTCACCGGTGAGTTTGGAAAGGGAAGCTACATACAGAAATTTCATTCAATTTCATATTTCTGTTTAATGAGATTTGCATTAAGCCTGGTTTGTCCTTTTCTGACTGTCAAATCACATCTGTATTTGCTTCCACGTACAGGCTCCAGGTTTGAGCAGCTGAAGATGGAGGTGAGGAAAGGATCCATGGTGAATGTGAACCCCACTAACACACGCCCCCCCACCGACACACCTGAGATCCGCAAGTACAAGAAGAGATTCAACTCTGAGATCCTGTGTGCTGCGCTCTGGGGTGAGATTCTTATTTACCTTAAGTCGTTTTAACCCTCCATATCTGTGCTAAGCACTTCATCACATCATCTCCAGCAGGACTCTTCTGGAAAAATGAAATGAAGGCACATAAAAGCTGAGCTTTGAGGCCACTGCACCGTGAAATAACCATTACTAGCTCACTGTTTCTGGTTTAATTATTAAAAATGATCAAACTAAATTGTTAATAAATATGTATAATATGATCTGCAAAGCTTTGTCCTCATCCCAAGGAGGGCATTTCAGTGAAACCTCCTGCATGTTCTGGTGTGTGAATGAAAGCCACATGCTGGTAAACAGGAGTCACAACACACAAAGACGGTTATTTTTAGAGCTGTGTGGAGGGCAGATTAATTGGAATGACACGTGTGTGTGTGTGTGTGTGTGTGTGTCTGTTTGTGTCTGCAGGTGTGAACCTGTTGGTGGGCACCGAGAACGGTTTAAAGTTGCTGGACCGCAGTGGGCAGGGCAAAGTTTACCCCCTCATCAACTCTCGCCGCTTCCAACAGATGGACGTCCTGGAAGGCCTCAACCTGCTCATCACCATATCAGGTGATTGCCGCTGTGGTTCACTGGCTCTGTTTTCACATGTTCACAATAATAGAGATTTTTGAAATGGTTTTGTAGAACATGGTTCCTAAACCTTGGTTGCATCTCCAATGAAGGATGGTTAAAGTCTTTTATTGATGAATTTACATTTACTTACATTCAACTCTTCAATATAAAAGCTTGTGCCTCTTCCGACGGTTGTCACTGTATTGTAAATAAGATGATACTTCATCTGGAAGTTTCAAAATAAAATGTTACGATAAAGTGCAGCATCACAGAACTGGGTCACTTTCAGCCATAAACCTAGAACCAGCGACACTGTAAAAAAAAGTCACAGTGATGCAATCGATTTTTGAGTTTTCTCAAGTCTTGTCTAATGTTATTGACCTTCACTAAGGTCAACAAGCAAAGTTGAGAGAACTCAAAAATCTATTGCATCACTTTGACTTGATATTTTGCATTTTCGGATTTTGAGGAATTTGGAAGAGTGGGTCTGTGCCACCGCCAGGCCACAGGTTGAATGAATGAAAACGTTGCTGCCCGTCTATCAGGACAGTTTTATCATAGCTGTTTAAGAAAATCACATCATGTTCAGCGTTATATAAGTGAGACGATCTGAAAGAACAAACAAGGTATTAATAATATCGAATTTTCGTATTTTATTGAATCATTTCACATCTGGTTTGTTGAGGAGCCGTCCTGCTTCAGAGTTACTGAACTGTACCTTCCTGCCTGTGTCTGTTAAGGCAAGAAAAACAAGGTGCGCGTTTACTACCTGGCCTGGCTGCGGAATAAGATCCTCCACAATGATCCTGAGGTGGAGAAGAAGCAGGGCTGGACCACCGTGGGAGAGATGGAGGGCTGTGTGCACTACAAAGTGGGTGAGTGATGGACTGAATTCTCCCGGAAGCTTTTGGAACGGTGAATTATTGATAACAAGCATTAGATGTCAGCTGCTGCTGCTGTTCTATCTAGTGAAATATGAGAGGATAAAGTTCCTGGTGATCGCGCTGAAGAATGCGGTGGAAGTGTACGCATGGGCACCCAAACCTTATCACAAATTCATGGCCTTCAAGGTAGGTGTCACCTGAGAGCAGTCAGTAAGTGGAGTGTTTGGGTTGATGACATGTTCTTACCTCCTCCACTCTCAACCAGTCTTTTGCAGACCTGCCTCACAGGCCGGTCCTTGTGGACCTGACGGTGGAGGAGGGCCAGAGGCTGAAGGTCATCTATGGTTCCTGTGCCGGCTTTCATGCCATCGACGTGGACTCTGGAAACAACTACGACATTTACATCCCAGTTCATGTAGGTTCCCTCCGCGTTTCTGGAGACGTGACACCTGTAGGAGCTCGTCCTCCTCATTTCTCCTCTCCGTCCATCAGATCCAGAGTCATGTGACTCCCCACGCCATTGTGTTCCTGCCCAGCTCAGACGGAATGGAGATGCTGCTTTGCTATGAAGACGAGGGCGTCTACGTCAACACCTACGGGCGCATCATCAAGGACGTGGTCCTGCAGTGGGGTGAAATGCCCACGTCTGTTGGTACGAGCCAAAACGCTAAACCAAAGGATCCAGTGTGGACCGTTCATCAGCCGCTACTCACACGTCTGTCTGACATTTTCTGCAGCTCACATCTGCTCCAATCAGATCATGGGCTGGGGAGAAAAGGCCATTGAGATCCGTTCTGTGGAGACCGGCCACCTGGACGGCGTCTTCATGCACAAAAGAGCTCAGAGGCTGAAGTTCCTCTGTGAGAGGAACGACAAGGTTGGAGAAGTCAAGTATCAGTGTCAGTGTTAGCTGGATGCAAACGACACGACAACGGGCCTAATTATTCTGTGTCGTTGCTTGACGGAGGGAAGGCTCAGACTGCCGCTGTCACGTAGACAGCTCATCATTAAAATGTTCCTGCTTTGGTGTGGGAAACGTCATGGGTTGGGATAAGTTGTATGTCTTAAAGCTTCAATCTGGTTTAAAAGGACTCAACATCATCATGCCAAAGATAGTTGTACGTCTCCAGTGTGTGATGAAGCTGTCATTGCTAACGTTAGCCCCCTGTTGGTAATTAGCCAACCAACCATCTCATCCTCTCAGGACATAGTTATCTGCTTTGTGTACAAAGGTGTATATGTCATTAATCCTGTCAAATCCTCAGCCCAGTGAGTGAGTGTGGACGGGTCAATAAATGTAATCCCGGTTAAAGTCTGTTTTTTTGACAGTAAATAAACATTACTACATAAGAGGATTAGGGCCACATGTAAAGAAGTAATTGGTATGAGATCAACATGTAAACATTTATTTGAAAAAAAAATTTACTTTTGATCTCCCTCTGTATTTTCCTCAGATCTTCAATAATAGTCTGTGAAAACTTGTTTGCCTCCAGCTAAGCTCCACCCACAAACAAACTGAGAAGATGTTTGTAATGTGACTGCTGACTGACCTGCATTGGCTCTGTGCTCTCAGGTGTTCTTTGCATCGGTGCGGTCTGGGGGCAGCAGCCAGGTGTATTTCATGACCTTGAACAGAAACTGCATCATGAACTGGTGAGGGAGCTGCAGCCGCAGCCACCATATCCGGAACGGGACGTCACTTGGAACCCAGCAGGGTTTGCAGACGGACGTGCATTCTCACAAACGCATGCACAGAATTGCAAGCGCCTTCCTCTCTTTATCTCCAGCTTGCTCTCTCTCTCACACACACACACATCCCACCTACACTCCTCCAGAGCTTCTACAGAGTACCCCCCCATGAGAAGTCACTGATAGTCTCCATTGTTCATCTGATTTCTGCCTTTGTACTGTACATATTCTCGTCTTGATTCAGTCGACTTGGTGGACCCGTGTTCAGTTGTAACTATTTGCTTTCTAATTGTGAAGTACGTTAACATTCCTTGATGGTTCTACAGTACAACGGTGAGGGCGGAGTTATTTACCAATACTGTCTGTTGACCTGGAGCTGTAAATACTAGCACCTGACGACCTAATGAATTGCTGACATAGCAGCCTGCGGTGGCTTTTCCTTCTATAGCGAGATGTAGATGACTTATTTAAATATGTTTTGAATGGCGATTTTAGTCAGGATGTTGTAGCGTGTTTGAATATTTCAGGTGTCTGAAGTCGACCGAATCCAAAAAGACCCACTGATCCTTGTTCCGACCTTAGATCGTAGAAGAGTCAACATCAGATGCTGTTGAAGCTACGTTTCACTGAAGAAATTGGTCAGACCATCAATGTGCAGTACTGTACAATCCTGCATTGCCTTTTTTTGATTTAGTTGAAAAAATTCTTATGAGGCTTGTATCAAATCGTTCTTTTTCATAGATTTACATAAAACAGAAATTTGATATTTATATGTAGTGATTCTGTATTGTATTAGCCTACTGGTATTGATTTTACTCTACTGTAATTATATTGCTATTATACTGCAATATATGCTGTTCTTGTGGAGTGTTTGTTAGCAGAGGGGAGTTTGTGTGTTTCGCCGGTCGTATTTGTGAGGAAGAGGGCCAGTGAGGCGCGTTTACCTTCCCACCACAGTGATCTGCTCTGCTGTACATCTCACTTCAAACCTCCTTCCTCTGGATCATTTAGGAGATGCATAGTTCATCGGGCTGATGCCGCTTATCCAGCTCCACTTCCATTACAGCACAGTTCCTCCTCGATGTGGCTGTGACGTCACGTGACACAAACACATGCAGAGTGCAGGAGGAATAAAGAACCGTATCGCCATCGACGGCTGAAGTATCTATAGATTCTTAGATTAAACCAGTAAACCACAGACTAGAGTAGAGTGTCATTAGTCTTCATTTGGGGGAAACGCGACGCCACAGAGGACGTGGAGATCACCCCAGACTTCATGTGTTAATATGCTAATGGTACGTTCTGCCAAAGTTTGCAGCTTATTCAGCAGCACGGGGATAAAGGCCAAAGAGGGGGGTAGAACATTGACTGCAATTATGTCAGAGGACCCCCCCCCCACCCCCACATCTCTGACCAGTGCAAGGACTGGATGCTGCCGGCTCTCAAAGCTGCAGTCACATGATTCAAGCTGCCATTTCCTGCGTTTCCAGCAGTTTCAGCTGTGTTTGGTTGTATCTTCTGGAGGGACTCGGGTCACTGAACAGTGAGATGGTCTGCTGAAAGTGGCCACTCTGGTCAAGGAGATATTTTTATATAGTGGAAGAAAAAGCTACTGAGGAAGTAACGTTTGAAGAAAGATGGTAGCTGATAGATGGTATAGAGAGAGTGTGTGTGTGTGTGTGTGTGTGTGTGTGTGTGTGTGTGTGTGTGTGTCTGTTACAGTAACACTGTAGGT